>JAQZBX010000158.1:92153-137619 GCA_029593785.1 Cabassous unicinctus
CCCCCCCCCCCCCTTATTATTCAACAGCCTAAAGAGTGTATGGTTTTCTCCCTTCATTTACGGTCCCTCTAGGCGCTCCAGCTCCTTGGCCAGGCTCTTCCCTCCACTGCCATCATCCTATGGTGAGCTCCGACTCATGTCTTCAGACCCAGCTCAACTATCGAGGCTTCCTTACAACTTCCTCCCACCACTCACACTGTATTAGCACCTGCCTTTATTCCAGAACTATTCCTCTCATAGTTTGTCATCTCTTCATGTCTCCTCCCCACTAGAATCTGAGAATCTTGAAGCAGGGACTATGTATGTATTTTAACATTTTTTTGACTCTCCAGTGCTTATCACAGGGCCTGGCCCATAGCATATGCTTAATAAACCTTTACTATATGAACAAGTCTGTGAAACATTTTTACTTTAAACTTTGCCAGTGAAAATTGTTCAAGATGTATGCATATCCTTCTTCACCTTTCTTTGACAACCAAATAGAGGTAATAGGCACTCACTGCCCTTCTGCCATGTTAACAGATGTGAAAGGATGATGTGTAAAGTGAAAGGAGTAAGCACAAAAATACACAATAGCTATCAGGCTTCCTTTGATATTAATCATAAGTAGCATGTAGTGAGCATTTACTATGTTCTAGGTATGGAATTATCAAATTTATTTCTCTTAACAGCCCTATGAGGAATATACTATTATCTCAATTTTACATGTGAATGAACTGAATTTTAGAGCACTTAAGTGACTTGTCTATGGTCATACAGCTGGTTAGTCAAGGAGTCAGAATCTAAACCAAGACATTCTGAATTCAGAGTCAACCATCTAGAAACTACTCTATATTAACTCACCAGTAAAGATAATGTGCTCCACTTAAGTGAAAAAAGAGACAAATGATACGTGGAGGGTCAAGTATTTTACTTCTCACATCTTGTCTAAGTTCAGTGCACAAATAGGAAGAAAGAAACCTATTGAGTATCTAACTACATGCTTGACTTTTGCAAGGCTGTCTCTTCTGATAAAAATGGGGCTAACCATTGATTAAGGATTCCTTTATTTTTAGTTTACACTATGATGTTGCTGTATCCTAAAAGGATATATATTGGGCTGTGTGATTGTTGACCTCTTTTCTTGTTTCTTCTGAAAAGGTCTGAAAGGGCACAAGAAAGGTAGAGGAAACAACTTTAATAACTAAGTTCCGAGATTCTTTAGCTCATGGCCCTGAGCTACAAGTGAATGGCTTTCACTTGTAACCTAAAATGATGTAGACTTTAGGGTTCCCCCCACCGCACCCCGCACATAAAGGTGAGGCAAGGTAGAGCTGTAAAAAGGACAGCATGAAGGAAGACAGTTTGGCATTTTGCTGTTGACAACACGGCAGCTCTGAGACCTGCTTTTCCCATCACCAACCATTCCTGCTTGTTCCCCACTCCAGCCTGCGACCCTAGCTTGAGTGAGAGAAGTGGCAAGAGGTTGTTCAGAAGATTAAAGACCAAAGTCACCAGAGGCTGCGGTCTTGCAAGAATATTTAGACATTTTCCACTTTGCAGTTATTAATATTCTTCAGCAAAGGAGGAACAGAAAGCCTGTTCAAAAAGACTCCCTCTTCACATCTCTATACCTTGGAAGATAAAGTGGATGCTAAGCTTTTGTTTTGAAATTAAATATTCATTAGATTGGGTTACAGCTATTACTGTTCTTGAGAATAAAACTGTTTTTTTTTCCCTTTGTTTTAAAATAACTTGAGTCATTTTATTTAAGAATCAGTTTCTGTGTTGAATCAGTCAGAATAATGCATGGTGTGATTTTTAATAGACACAACTTGGAATTGAATTCTGAAGGAATCACAGTATTTCAGAGGGGTTGCATGAGCAATGGGACATCACAGAAACCCTGTCAGGCAGAAGCACCATGGAGAAGAGGAAAGAGGCTTTGGAATTAGGCCCTGGGAACTATGGAGGACTCCGGGGAGATTCTTGGCTGTGTTCAAGGATAGCTGTTTCATAACATCTCTGAGTTTCAGTTTCCTAAGCTGTAAAATGGGGAGCACATTTCTCTCTTCCGGGGATTGTCATAAGCATTAAAAATGATTGCTAAGGGGTGGGTGTGGCTCAAATGGTTGGGTGTCCGTCTCCCATATGGGGGAACCTAGGTTCAATCCCCGGGACCTCCCAGTAAAAAAAAATGATTGCTAGAAATGGAATGGCAAATATAGAGTAGGAGCACAAGTGTGGCAGCACTTATTCATATTTTAATAAATACTGAGAACTGGTCACTAAATGGCTTGAAAGCCATTTACATCTTTTTATTTTTTTAAAAAAACTCTTTCAGGCACCATTGCTCACATTTGCCTTGAATTTCCTTTAAAAGCGTTCAGACCTATGAAGGTTGATTTCAATGACACCTGTTTTTATTCTAGGCGTTTTTCCTACTGTCATTCTACTAAAACAAAAAAAACATTGACTGTCAAAACAACAAGGATTTGCTCTCAAGCAAAAAATGAAAGCAGATACATCTGCCTGATTTATTTTGGCACCCGCCTAGCAGTTACATAGGACACCTTTTAATTTGTCTCTTCTTTAAGATTCATTTAGGTTGGCAAAGTAAATCACCAGAGCTTGGTTTCAGCTAAACTTGAACTAGTTGGATAAAAGGTTTATTTTTTATCCCTCAGACATATACTCTTTCAAAGATGCCAATTAACAAAGAAACTATGCATTTAGGAACATACTTAAGATTGTAACACCTAACGGATTTTATTTTTACTTTAAACTGGAAGAATTTACTTAAAAATCTAACTTATTGCCAAAGATCAATTAGAGGTCTGGAAAGAGGCTGAGAGCTATTTAAAAGAGTGACTATCCAACTGTTTTTAAAATTAGAATCAACAATGAGTAAAGAGACTCAAAATTCAAATCCAACTCTGCCATTTGCTAGCTGGGACAAATTATTTAATCTCTCTGTGCCTCAGTTTTTTTCTGTAAATTGGGGACTAGTATATACCCCCTGAGTCGTTGAGAAAATTAACGAAGGCCATGGATATAAAGCACCCTGCACATATCAGGCAAATATTAGTTGCTCAACAAATGCATGCCACTGTTATTATTCAGAAAATGTTCTATATAATCCTTTAGCAATTTGATCCAGGATTTAGTTTGTCTTATTGTTTGGAAGCTGTTTCTTCTATTGGCCCCAAATTTATTTTGTTGGAATCTAAGCTTTTTTCATTCTCTCATTGTGTAAAAGTTGGAGATAACAACTGTTTCATAGTCTTTGTATAACCAGGTCAGACTGAGGACGTGTGTTTATGCAACCATTAGCAATACCAATTCTAAGCTCTGGTGATTTTCAGCATCTCAATGCTCAAATTGTAATCTGGCTAAGCTAATTGGACAAACCGATTTAGTTACAAAAGGGAAAAAAAATGAGGATCAGATTAACTATATATATACATATCTGTACATACATGTATATATATATACAGACAATATGCACATATATGTACGCATATGTGAATATATACACATGCACACACATCTTTTTTGTACTTCAACACATATGAAGGATGTATGGAGTGTGTGGAGGGAGTGAGAAAGAAGGAAGATAAATATTTCCTTCTTTGGGTACTTGAAAGCAGATGATGATCTTAGTGTGAACTATGGTAGACTCTATGAGTCTAGAAAAACCTTGGTTTTCCAATCAACAGTTTAGCAGGTTGTTTTACAAGATGACACAAATCCTTGGGGCCAGTCTTGGGGTCTTTCCCAATTTGGAAAGTTCCATGTGAGATCTACCACATCTACATAAGATTTCTTTCCTGATAACATCCTCATTCCTCATCGTGGCTGCTTTTCCACTGAGGATAAACTGACCTAACTCTGCACTGAAGCTTTCTCTTTCTAGCCCAGGGCCATGAAAACACAGGCTTTCATCTGCTTAGACAGATGCCTAGATAGGAGCAATTTTCTCTTCCAGTCCATTGCCTGAAAAGCCATTGAGATCTGGTGGAATAAACCAGGCTTAACTGTTGTTCTGAAACATGTTTATTTGTAACAGTTTTACATGGTGTGTTACAGAAATTAATGGAAAATTTCTAAAAATTTCGCTGTTCTGTTGAATGCATTGTACATAAAGTTAAAAATAATGTGTCCATATATGTTAACAAACTGTCATCTGAGGTAAAGTTAAAGTAGGTCTAGAAATGTACTGCAACAGTCATTTTCTCTTTCTCATCTTTATTAAAAAAATATGTGTCAGAATGCAGAAATTGAAATGAACCAAACCCACAGAGTAAACATTTTTTTTTTAACAGAAGGTGCCCAGTACATTACATGATGGGGTTTCAGTAGACACTGGAATGACTAGAAGATATCAAAATAGTCTTGTGACATGTAAAGATTGAAGAGCTATGGGGAATGGGGACAGAGTGACAGGTGGCGTTTCCCTGGTTTCAAAATTTAAAGTGACAAATTTAGTGCTAGTGAAGGATGAGGAATTAACAGTTGAACACATGGATTTTCTATCGATCCAACCAGAACTGTGCAGACTCGCTGTGGTCTTTTGGTATTGGCATCTCAGCTCTTTTTTGGAAATTTCAGTGTATTCCTGGGATAGGCTAAGGTGGTTCTGGGTCCATCAAATAGTGCTTGGAGAAAAAAAAGAAATCAGAATTCTGCCAATGATAATATGGATGGCAGTTTAAATTGTTGACCTGTTTCCCTCACTTTAATGCATCACATGGGCATCTTCTTTATGTTCAGAGCAGTTACATTTTCAATCATGTTCAATGGATGATGACAAGTCCACTGGGCTGTTACCTTCTGATACAAAACTCCAGACAATGTCCCTGAAACTGCAGCATTAGCCAGAGTTCACTCTGTGTCAGGATCCACCCAAAGAATCAGTATAATGGTATGATACTGCAAGACAAACTGAAGACAGCCATACTGAGGGAGAAGATAGCACCACTTGTTTAGAATCAGAATCATGGACAACATTGCAATTGAAGCAATTTCCCCATGGAAACTGCCTATCTTATCAAATCCCCAGAAAACACAATTGAATTGGTTTCAGGATGACTCCCATGGTTATCACACTTTTCCCATTTCCGCCTTCATGAGGAAAGGTTCTCTAATTATTAAATGCAATGCACATTCCTGGAGAAATGATGTGGACCAACACATGATAGCTACAGAGGGAGGTAAATGGCCCTTCTCACTTTTCTGGTTCCTTTGGCCCTTCCATAGTAGGATGACATTTACATATATTCTGGAATGGACATTTGGTCAGCTTACCTAACTGGGAAAAAAATTAAGATTCCAGTGACCTGATAATGTGAAATTTGAGCTTAAAACAGTAACTACCACTTTGATTTATCACTTTTCTATTTGTGAACAAGTATTCCTTTTTCCAGGTCATTTCAGTTTCTATTGATATGAAGAACCAAAGCATACAGGCCTATTTAAATCAAGTGTATCACTGTAAATTCTACTTTACAAATTTTATAATCAAAGTAATAATAATTATCTGGGAATCCAATTAACCACATGATTCTTGAAAGTTTTCTTCTTAGTGTTAAATCACTAAATTCAACATACTGTAACTGCATAGGAACATCAGGAAAACACATTTGACCTGTATAACAATCCTCTGTAGGGCAAAAATATATAGATTCTTTATGAAAATCATGTGCTAAACATATGAACTGAACACTGCACTTTTTTGTCTCATAAATGTAAAAAAAGGAAGTTTAAGCTCTTCTGTTTCATGTACAAACAGTCCAGTGATTTTCACGAGGGTAGTGGGGGTGGAGAGGTGGGAGATGGTTTCAGAATCAGGGCAGGGTTTCACAACGTGAACTGTCTTTCTCTTGCTTTGCGCACAGGGTGGGTACTCTTGTGGAAAGGCTAGATTATGGAGTCACATGCTTTCTTCCTGCTCACTAGCTGCTGATTGGCCAACTGCTCCTGCCAGTTGTCCCTGAACTCTACCTTTCTACCATATGCTCCAGAATCACATCTGCAAAGTGAGCCCCATCCGTCAAGTTTGTCACACATTCCACTCAATCTGCTACCTTCTCTACAGTGTAATGGCATTATTAAAAAGCATTTTCATTAACATTTATATTTACAAAAAAAATTGGCAATTTTTTTTTCATAAGAACTCCTTAAAGCCATTTCCCTTAAATATTTAAAGAGTTTAATGGTAAGGTTCTTTATTCAAGTTACAAAATAAAAATCCCATTTGAATTTTCTGATGTACAAAAAGAGATAGAGATGAACCATTTTGACCACGGAATCAGTTTGTTATACTGAATATTCATGTCATCATTGTTCTATTAGAAAGTCGGTTTTCAAGATCCAAAACCACATTACCAGAATTATTTGGCAAATGACTTTTCTTTGAAAATGGCACGCGGAGAAGACACTTGTCTGCATAGCATCACAGCAGCAAGATATCGGAAAAATAAAAAATATCATTTTATTGTACTTAGAGTTTAGGGCTTCTTAGGCAATCAGATGCATTTTTCATCTTTCTCATCAAAGAGATTTGATGTCCTTTCCTACTCACAAAATCAAAGTTCAAACCGAAAGCTGTCTTTCTTCACCAGGGTGCAGAATAGCTAAGGGATTGTTCTGGCAACAATGTTGATCATGAGTGATCAATCACTTATTTGTCTTGTGATTTTGATTCATTTCACATGAGGCTTGTCTTTTTTTTTTTTTTTTTAATCCCAGTTGGATTTCTTCATCCATATCTAAAAAAGTCAAAAGCAATACAAAAATTTGTACACCCATTAATTTTTTAAACATGACAAAGAAAGGAAAGGGGGGAAAATGGCAGACCAGGACCTGTGGAGTGATGGGAAAAACATCGCCATATGTCAGAAGACATTTGGATGATGATACTGTGGTCACAGAGGACCCCTTCTTTTGCCTAAAAGAAGTCAGTGCGAACCCTGTTGTATCTCTCTGATGCCTGTCACTTCAAATTTGACGCTTCTACAGTGGTCAACAGGTAGAGAAATAAGGGAATTATGATTTCATATACTGGGTCATCTTAAACCCATGCTAGGAGAGTTCAGAGTATTTGTTGGGTAAGCATTTGCTTGTAATGTTGGGTGTGATTTTTTAATACTTGTGAATTTTTTTTTTTTGTGCTGCCATAGATATCTGCCATTGGTTGCCAAAAACCATAAGTTCCCTCTTCCAAACGAGTTCCATTGGGCAATCATGAATTTCTTTGTGGGATGAGGTGAGGTGAAAGAATACAAGAGAGCCTGTTGCAATGGTGATGTCCATGCCAGTCTTGAAGCACCCACCATGAGCCCGCATCCAGGCTATTTCATAGGTCTGTTGATCTGCGCATAGAGAGGCTTCAACTCCTGTGGACAGAGGGACAAAGTGAGACTCGCCCTTTCCAGGTAGGGTTTTCTGAGACAGCTTTGGAAGGAAGGATTGGGATTAGAACAGAAAGATGACAGATAATGACGGATGACCTTAGGTTATTTTTGGCTTAGTTTTGATCATGGTGCATATCACTTTGGAAATATTTTTATCATCAAGAAGAACTACTCACCCAGTTTTGTCCTTGGTTTTCAAGCTAAGATTGGTTTTCCAGTTAGGGGAATAGCGTGGTCTAGTAGAGAGAGCTAGACACTGTCCTTACTAACTGTGTGATTTGGGCAGGATCCTTATCCTTTCTGAGCCTCATTTTCCTCAACCATGAAATGGGAATAATGTCATTTATCCTGAAGGATGCTTGAGAGAATTCAAGGGAACACATATAAAGTATCTGGCACAGTGCTTGGCAGGAAAAGGTCTTCAGAAAATGGTAACAATTACTATGAATCCAGTGGGTATATATATATATATATATATACATATATATTTCTGATATAAGTTCATGAAAGTCCAGTTGAGGCTGCTGAAATTTTATTTCAAACTGCCCTTTGATTTCTACAAGCAATGATAGCTGGGTATACTTTTGAGCAAAAGAAAAAGCAGTTGTACCTTTAGCTCTTAGTTAAAAGCTTCTGGGATGTGGTACCATTCAATCTGCTGTTTCAGGTTTAGCCAGTCATTTGCCTGTGCCCAAGACACACACAGGGATTTTTTTTTTTTAACCAACTTATGACATAGCAAATTTTCAATCCAAATGCAGATGAGGAATCGTGTTCAGGCCTGTTTAAACCACTTCAGACTTCAGCTAATGTTGAGATGGCCCAGCGGGCACTGGCTAAACAGATCAGATCAATACTCTGGTCTTAAGCATCCATGAGGCTGTTTAAATTGACCTCTGTGACATCACTCTTGGATGCTATGCTAGAAATAAATGGGTGCGATGGCATCTTAATTCTGCCATGTTTTATATGTTAGCTAGTAGATTCTGCTTATTTGCTTATTTTCTTGAACTTTCAGGTTGAACTGGCATGCTGTGAACCCCTACTGTGATGTCTTTGGAACCATGCTAGGTATTTTCAAGTGCATTGTTGTTGTTTTTTTTAACTCATCACAACATTCTGGTAAAGCAGATATTTTATCTCTTTTGCAAGTGAGAAATCAGGCATATGGAAGTTGAATAATTTGCCCATGGTCTCACACAGTAAGTTTGGGACATGAGACTTGAAAATAGTGTCCAGTGCTTTTTCTAATCTATTACAAAAGCTGCCATAAGAAAAAAAAAAAGAAAAAAAAAAACAAAAAAAACAACTACACACACACAAAAAAACTCTTCCATCTGTAGGGCTTCACAATTTACAAAGCACCTTTATGTCTCATTTGATCTGCCTGACAGTTCTGGGAGTGGCCTTAATTATTTCCATCCACGTTTTGCAGATAAAAAAAACTAAAGCTCAAAGCGGTTGTGTGATCTCAAGGTCATCGTGCTGCGTCTCATGTATTTAATGTATCATTTTGCCTTGCTTTATCTTGTAACGCTGGAATGGCCCAGGAGATTATTTTGTCCAGGCCCATCATTTCACAGATGGAATTTGAAGCCCAGAGAAGAGAGCTTTTGTTTCTCCAGAGTCACAAGGTTAATTAGCAACCATGCCAAGAATAGAACCCAGGACTCCTGCCATCAGATCCAGGAAGTCCCCTCTACAACTCGTTATAATTTGTATTCTTCCTGGGAGAAGGAACTTACTACCCTTCGAGGCAGCCCATTTTGTAATATAACAGAGGGCCACTGTGTCCCTCCATGTTTTCCACTATGCTTTGGAAACATAAAGATTAAGTGCAATCCTTCACATCATTTCTGCTGACAGAAAGTATGGACGCCCATTTTTCCATATCTTACCTCTGGGATACTGCTTGGCAGTTCCTTCTGCCACTCTACATATGTGGACCTAGCACAGTAGGTGCTCAACAAAGGTTTGCTGAATTAATGAATGACTATGATATAGTTTCCTGGTTTCTTGCTTTTCTGATCCCCTTTTCCTAAATACACATCAATGCGGTTATATACTCTCAAAATCTAATCTAGCAAACGCCATAGAACGAAGATTTGTCAAGTACCTAATCTATACTCTGCCAATGTCTAGTTTCAAATACCTGTTGTAAGACTAAACATGTACCTTTAATGTTTGTGATTTGGAGGTGGGCTAGAGTAACCGGAGGCAGAGCAGTTAGTCAAATAGTTAAGTGCAACCATTGGAAAAAAACAATTTCTTTTTGCTTGTGCTGGAGACTCAAGGATGCATTGTAGTCTTTCCTGAGAAGCCTTTCTCAGCCTGCTCTTCTTTTTGGATGCCCTAAGAAGTCAGGCTGACTTGATCTCATCCTACAATTTGCTCTATTCTAATTTTGGAAACTAATTTATCCGACTGAGAATGACACCTAAAAACAGAAGAAGACAGCAGGCTCAGGCAGGGTAATTAATGCCACACTGCATTAACTTTCTGCAGCTGAGATAAATATTCACACATCTCCTGCTTGCCGGAATTTAACTTCAAATACCCATCACAACAGCGGTAACAACTGCAGTCAACTCTCAATTATCCCCACTAATGAAGGGGAGCAGTGGTGTGGAAAACCCCAAGCAGCAGATAATCCCAAAGTCTGACACTGTGATGCATTATATGTTTTGGCAATAGCTTTAACTTCCTTGTTACAGAAACTTAGACTGTCAGAGCTAGAAAGGAGCTAAGAAATTTGATCCAGAAATTTCCAACCTGACTTCCAGCAAGATCATAATGGGGTCTTCAAGCTAGTTTCAATATTCCAAAAAGCCTAAATTGAATCATACATAAACATAACATGCTAGTTGATGTTTTTTCCTCCTTCCTTTTGGCAGATTTGACCACATTTCTGCCCTGCTTCAAATCCTTCAAAGGCTCTCCATTACCCACAGGGTAAGGTGAAAGCTCCTTAGCTGGGCACACAAGGCACATTAGTCTCATAGTCCATTAGAGCTAATAAATATCTCTCCTAGACAGTGAATCAGATCTCGACCTTCAGGTCACATCAATCATGTTTTTTTTCCCTTCTTTTAAATTTAAAACAAAAAACCTTTATGCCTCTGCTAGAGTGATGTTCCTGAAATGGATCTGATCATGCCAGTTTCCTGCTTGAAACAACATTTCTGACTCTTCGTCATCCAGAGGACAATGCCAACTCCTCAGGACAGCACCCAAGGTTCTTCAGATGTGGCTCCACCTTCCTGTCTAGCCCCATGTACTTCCATTCTCTCCTATGCCCTACCTTCCATATCCTACTTTTAGTTCACCCTAACATGACAGGATTTTCCCATCTGGGAGACTTTGCTCAGGCAGTTCCTTCTGCCTTCCAGTTCTTTGTTCTGTACCTGGGAGTTTAAGACCCAGCTCAAACACAGAGCTTCCTGACTCTGCAGGCAACGTGAAACACAGTCACTCTGCTCCTGGACTCCTGCAGTGCCTTGTGGTGACCTCTTCTGCACTCCTATCATGTTATCTTTTAGTACGTTCTAGACAGTGAGCTCCACTGTGCCTTTCCTGCCAGTATCTCAAAACCTGAGCAAGAGCTTGATATATGGGAGGCACATCCATTAATGACATGGAAAAGGAGTGAGGATATGAGTGAGCGAAAGAATGGTTCTTTTCTTAGAGGCAGTTGGCAAATACTTATGAACTAGTCCAGAACTTTAAGCTCATCTGTGATTCTAATATATTCCTATCATTATTTCTAGAGAACAACAAAGTATGTGTGTATGTGTGTGTATACATATATAACTAAGCCAAAAATCAACCATCCAACCACTTATTTAAATTAAATGCCCTGTTTCCTGGGAGACACAGTGAAAGAGTGCAAAAGCAGAAGTTTTGGAGTCAGGCAGACCGAGATTTTATAATTTACGTTTGGCTGCTGCCAACGTCCTTCAGCCAAAGACGACCATGAACACACTTGCAGTTGAACCAGTTGGGTTTCTTACTAATTGCAATAAGGAGAACCATGGGGTATCTCTGTAGTGGGTGTTAGAAAGGACTTATTATAGGATTTGGGCTTTGTTAGGTGATTTGGGGAGTGTCAAGGAAGTAGGCTTTTCTCTGGACTGGATGCTGTCTGGAAGCAGGGTTAATGCTATGATTAGCCTTTAATTTTTATGTAGAAAGTGAGAAGAATGGAGCAAGGCTAAAATCAGGATAGAGCAGCATTTGGCCATTTTCATAATTTGGACAATGTTCATGTCCTGTGCTCAGCCCTGACTACAGAGTGAACTTGTTTTTATCTCTACCCGTATTGGTCACAGAGAGGCCTCGCTTGACGCTGCTCTTGTGTGGCTTAAGACACAAAGGCCTACCTGTGGGACAGACAGGCCGGCTCCTGGTTGTCGGGGGCTGCCTTTCTCTTTCTCACTGTTTCCCACTTAGTAAGCCTAGGACCCAGTTATTTCACCTCTGAGCCCCAGTTTCTGCATCTGTAATATGAGGCTAGAAATCCCCTCTGTGAAGAGGTATGGTGAGGACTGAAGGAAAAAAAAAAAATTGACTGTCTAGCGTGTTGTCTGGCTCACAGGAGATACTCCAAAAAGGTTAGCCTCCTTCTGTCTGGGCAGGTGGTTTGATCCTTCCTTTATGAAGCTAGTTTCAGTGCTAATCATCGCCTGTAGGGTGGCTTTCTAAAGTACTTCTCCTTCAGGGCACATGGGTGCAACTGCAACTGGGCTCTAAGTGCCAAAATACGGTAATGGTGCTACCCCGGGCCGAGGAAATTGTGCAGAAAGAACGTGGGGATTAATCTAAAGAATCCGGTAGAATGTCTTTGTGGATAATGGAGACTTTCACATGTTTACAGTCTACTCCACGAGTTCTTTAAAGATGAATTATGGTCTCATGTACAGCAGCCAAGTAGAATCACGGAATTAGAATAATAGTAGCTTATATGTACAGAACAGTTTACAGTCCATCAAGGAGTTTCCTATATCATAGATATGCTCTTGCCTGAGTTTCACGCTGAGCCTGTACCCTTGGTACTCCCATCCCCACTTTACAGGGAAGGAGCCAAGGCTCCTAACAGCTTGGCAACTGGCTCAAGGTCACTCAGTTAGTGCAGGGCAGAGCTGGGATGGAACACAGGTTTATTATTTTAAAAATCAACTTCATTGACATATACTTCACAAACAATAAAATGGACCAACTGTAAAGGTACAGTTTGATGAGTTTTGACAAATGTATATACCCACCTGTACCCCTCTCCACTATCGAGATAAAGAACATTTCCTCACCCCAAAAACTTCCCTGTGTCCTTCTCTGTTGACCCGTGTCCCAGTGCCAGCAACCACCAAGGTGTCTTTGGTCACTTTAGACGAGATTTGCTTTTTCTAAAGTTTCATGTAAACATGGCCAGGTTTTTTTAAGCCTGCTGTCCTCTCAACTAAAATACTTTCCCTTTCAAAAAACGTTGAAAATTGGAAGGGCCTTCAGTAGGACATCCACCTCCTTTTCCTGGGTGGAGACCCTGAGGCCAAGATATGAGGGGTGATTTTTCCAAATCACACAGGAAACAGCGGAAGAGCCAGGAGAGGAGCCCTGGGTTTGGACTCCCATTTCTGTGCTTGTTTCCTTGTTCTCCACTGCAACGACCAGCCCTCACTCCCCCAGCCATTTGTTTGTACTTTTTTTTTCTTTCACACAGTTGTCCCCTGGTATGATGGGAAATTTGAATTTGAGAAAATTAGGAAAAATATAGTAATGTTCTGCCACCAATTATTGCCAGTGGGCTTATTCAAGTTATTGGAGTGAATTACAACACCATAGCTATTTGGTTTTAAGTCCATAGGGAAGTAGTTTCCTAGAGCACATTGTAACAAGTCCCCTTTGAAAACCACCTAAATTATGCTTATTACTTTTCATTCATTTACTTCTTATAATATGTGCTTTTGGAAGCCTTGGCCCAAATCTAGCAACGGTATCTTTATCAGTGAAGAGAAGATACCACCTGCTGAGAAAGGTGGCCCTGGAAGTGAGTCAACGATGTTATCTGCTGGCTCAGCCAGTCTGTATCTGCTTGTCCTGGGGGACTGAGGGGTAGGATTAGCACCAAGCCAGAGCTTGAGTCCTTCAGCATCTACTTGCCCAGGCAGCAACTTCAGCTTCATGGTCTTTTAGCCCCAACGCTTGGATCTAGGTCAGTGGGGGTTTTAAATCTCTTGGCTTGGCAAGTGAAAATGACAGTGGCAGCCAGGGGAGAAGAAATAAGGCTGAAATAACTCAAAGTCCTGTCTGAATTCATATATAGGGTCATGAAAATGCATGTGTTTTGGAGCCAGAAAGACCTTGGCAATCCTTCTACCTAACTGTATGAATCTAGGCGAGCATTTCACCTGTCTGAGCTGCAGTTTCATCATCTGTAAAATGGGGTTCATAACATCTTCTCATCTTCTCATGGCATTGTAACAAGTAATAAGTGAGCTCATATAACATAAAGGACCTTAATGAGTAGTAGACGTCGGCTGTCCTTCTCTTTATATTTAAGGGTGGAGCTTCCGGGCCACCAAAGCAAGAAGGATTTCATGATAATACCTTAGAGACTGATGCTACCGAATACTGGCTTTCTGGGGTCTTGGGTTGCTGAAATCCAGAGGGAGACTGTGCGTGTTCTGATCAATTTTACATTTCTCCATCAAAAGTAACAACAACGATCAGCACAAATGATCTGCTTTGCTTCCACATACATCTTCTCTATTGACCTTCTCAGGTAGCAGATGAGGAAACTGAGATTGCTGACACCAATTCTCTGCCACATGTGGGAAGTCCTTTTCTGAGCAAGCAACTAGACCTCAGGTTGATATACTCTGGGAACCCAAAGAAGTCAGCATAGTTTAGGGATTTCTATTATCTCCTTTGCTAACTGGGAATAAGGACAGCCTAAAGGCGGGGTGCTGTTTGGAAAACCTTGTTTTAGGATTGATTATTCAAAGCTCTTGCTGGTTGACCTTGGGCAAGTTAAAGGATCCTAGAATGTCAGATTTGGAAATGCTTGTGGGAATCCTTTAAACCTTATCCCTTGTTTTACAGAAGAGGAAACCAAAGGTGAGAAATGAAGCTACCTAGCTCACATCACATAGCTCTTTAGTAGAAAAGAAGCTGCTACAGCCCAAGCATCCTGTTGGTGCTTCTGAGTTAATTCATCTAGGACTAGACTCAAATCCTAGCTCTATTACATGTGAATCTTAGGATTTTTAGAAAGTCTTTAACCTTTCTACCTTAGTTGTCATATTTGTGAAACAGGAATAATAGAAATACTTGAGTGTTCCCGTGAGGAATGAATTAGGTGATGTTTTTGAACATGCTATAAACATGCTAGTACTGTTTCTTTTGTATTTTACTAGTAGTAGCAAATGAAAGGCATTGTGATGATATTGGCTGAGTGATGCTCTAAGAAACAATGAATGTGATTTAAACCAGGAGTTGGCAAACTATGGCCCATGGGCCAATTCTGGTAGCTGCCTGTTTTTGTAAAGAAAGTATTACTGGAACCCAGCTAATTCCATTCGTTTACTCATTGTCCTTTGTTGTTTCCTGCTACAACTGTAGGGTTGAAAAGTTGTGACAGAGACCTTATGTCCCACAAAGCATAAATATTTACTATCTGGCACATGCCAGAGAGTTTGCTGATCCTTACTCTAAATGATCAGTGTATTCTACTTGCACCCCCTTCTCCTCTGGCTTTCAATCATGCTGATATCTTGGTTTCTAGCCTCGACTTCTCTTTTGATCTCCAGAGTCATATATCTAGCAGCCTGCTGGCATCTGCACTTGGATGTCCCATGGGCACTTGAAGTTCAAATGGTCTCAAAATAAACTTGCCCTCTCTCTGCGCAAGCATGCTGCTCTGTGTTCCTAACTGCAGTGACTGGCACCAGCTAGATCCCCAAGTCAGGGACCTGAGTGTCATCCTAGATTATGCCCTTTTCCTACTTCACATGTCCCCTTAGTGTGAACCTCCTCCTGATTTCATCTTTTAAATATCTCTTGGACCCAAGTTCACCTCTCTATCTCATCTCCTGGCTGGACCGCTCCAACAGCTGTCCAGCTGGAGGATCCCGAAAGTGGCCATGAGGGTTTGAGGAAATCAACGCTGTTCCCTCCAGAAGTTCAGCTGGATGTAACTTTGAGTTCTAGGTCCACGAAATGCAAAGAATATTCTCTGGCTATGTGGTTCTTTAAAGCTCTGTTGTTTGGTTCTATTTAAAAGCAGAATAGTAATAACCCCAAAGATATTTATTTTACTTTCAAAACTTACAAAGCGAAAAGCTTTGTAAGTGCATTTGCTTCCAAGGCAGTCTTGGGAAGGAGCTATTGCAATTATCTGTATTCATCTGTACGAGGGGACTGGGCTCGAGAGGGTCACATCTTGCCCACGGTCACCTGCTTAGGAACCACAATTTAGACCATGACCCTTGACTCCACATATTTCTTTCCCTTCATCCCTCCCTCCCTTCTTTCCTTCCTTCCCTCCCCCCTCTCTCTTTCTCTCTGAAGTTCATCTTTCTTTTCCCTCGAACACCAGAAATCCATCAGGTAAGAGTTTATATGTCTTGGGTTCCCACTAGGAAGATCAGTATAAAAAAATGACAGAGTTTATTATTTATAGTACTATCTATTATTACTAAGGGAGATAGAACCAAACAACTCCCCACTGTTACAGATGCTACTTTGACTTGATGGCTGGGAAAATCTGATAGGCAGTTTATTTACTTAGTCATTTAAGCAAATAAATGTTTTCATTTTTCTTTCATCTCCTCAAAGCTAACGTTTTGCCCTCAACACTGTGCCAGCAACACATCAGTGAAGTAGAAATTACCTGCCATTCCCACACTAGCCATTATAATATTATTTTGATTCTCTTTTGCCCCTGTTATCCCCAATCTTGCAGGCACGTGAGTCTTCAAGACAGGAGAGAGTAGGGGGAATAAGTGAAATAATTGAAGATATTTGCTGTTATTGCTAAACAGAAATGCTTTTTGAGATTGGTCGTGAAGCTTACATTGGTTGGGATTGAGTCCATCTGCTTCTTCTATGATGTGATATGGCTTTAACTTATCAACAGATGTCACCCCTACCTACTCAGAACCACGGGAGCATTTCTAATAGAAAGCAGCTGGAGGTAAAGGCTGCAAAGTTGATAGGAAGGAAGGGATTCATGCTTGCCGACTGTATGAAAGCAGAGGGGAAAACCGCGTGATGGCCGTAACTCTCCCTGCATGGTATCCGTCACCCCTCTCCAAATGTCTGGAAAGGCACTAACCAATTGCAGCTGGTAAATTTCTGGTCAGGTAGAGGGGTGAAAGGGATGGAGAGGGGAAGACCCAATGTGGCTTGCACTGCTTTGATGGACAGGTCCAGGAAAGTCATGTGGACTTTCCTCCTGGGTGCCTTAGTAGATATGTCTGCAAGGATGGCACAGGGAGTCGTGACATTGCCAGGATAACCTTGCAAAGGGAGGACACTGCTTTGCTGAGGATTATCGCCTTCCTTTGGAGCTGGGAGGTGCTTATTAAGATTTATATGTGAATCCAAGAATGTTCATTTTTTGGAAGTGAGAGGTGGCATGTGAGGCCCAAATTGGGGTTGTCCTAATTATGGGATAGGGCAAGCTAGAGACCTAAGAATTGGGGTTTCCCTTTTCTTTTCCTTTCCACCAAGCTGTTTTGAAGCATATTGAAAATTAATTATCAGAAGATAAAAAGTACAAAGCAAAATCTCCCAGGCAATGGCCTGGATTCTTATGGATTTATTTAACCTCAAGGCTCAATTTATAAAACCCAAGCTGGTGGGAAACTAACATTTATCAAGTATGTATGGTGGTGGTGGTGATGATGACAGTGGTGGTGGTGGCGGCGGCAGCGACTTTGATGGTGATGATGGCAGTTAACATCTGTTGGGTGATTTCTATGTGCCAAGCATGTGCTAAGAACTCTATACACATTACTTCATTGAGTCCAAGCAATAACCCTATGTGTATCCCTATTTCTCAAGTGAAGAAAATAAGAGAGACTTAATCTGAAATCTCATTAGGGTCACATAGCCAATAAGTGGTGTAGCCAGAATCTGAACTTGTACAGTCTTAACGCCAAAACACAGATTTATAAGCTGAGCTTAAACTGAAAACTGAATGTCCATCTCTCTACTACCTTAGTTAACATAATGGATAATATAAGCCCCATTTAGCAGACGAAGAAACCAAGACTCAGAGAAATTGTGGTTCTTGCCCAAGATTTCCCATTATTAAGTAGTTGAGATAGAATTTGAACTCAAGTTCCAAATTCTGACTGATTCCCAGTATACAATGCTACATCCATTTACAAAACTCAGCCATAGCTTGGGGCACTGGATCGAACATCAGACATGGAACAGGCTGATGTGCCGTGAAACAGTTCGGCTTGTATGATTGTTTCAGGCTGAACAGGCTCATAAAGATGAGAAGTTGATACATTGATCTGCAAATGGTGTAAGTCAT
Organism: Cabassous unicinctus; assembly: GCA_029593785.1. NCBI lineage: Eukaryota > Metazoa > Chordata > Mammalia > Cingulata > Chlamyphoridae > Cabassous > Cabassous unicinctus. The sequence goes on from JAQZBX010000158.1 coordinate 110,088, forward strand.
CTTTGCTTTTGAGAACAACTTCTATTTTAGGATGATGCTTGCTGTTATCCTGATGAATGGCTCTTGTCACCTTTGGTTCATTCATCAAATTTTTCAAGGCAAGGTTGAGCACATTAAATACAACATACGTAGGGGGTAGCAAAGCTCATGGGGAATCTTCCCAAGAAGTCCACGCAAAATCCCCAACTTTTTTCTTTTCCTGGAGTATTGATATTGCCTTTCATTCACCAGCTCCCAAAAGAGCTTTGCAAGACTGACTTTTTAAATGGGTATAACATGGTTTTGCATGGTCTGAAGTATTATTATGGGCTATTGTATCATACTGGTATAAAGTGTGGCAAAATACACAGTATGTTAAGTTCTTTAATCATAAAATCTATTAACAAAATACACTTTCACAACACTGTATTAGCTTTCAATAACTTAAAATAACTTATGTGTGGATGGAGAATGATTCTGTGGTAGCCTCAGAATCCATTTATGAGCCGTGAAAACTATTTACCATTTTAATGGTCTGACCACGCTGTTCAAGACTTAAAAAAAGAAGCTCTGTGGGTATGGCCTTGCGGTCCTACACATTTATGGAAAACTAGGAAAGTATTTGAAAATTGAACATATTTGTCAGGAGCGACCTTAGAAATCATGTGTGGGTAACGAGGTGTACTTCTGTCTCCTGGGAAGGTTTGCTTCATCAGCTCTTCTTTCTTTCGATCAAATCAGGTGTATTGAAATTCAAGTGCCAAAAGCCACTTCTAGTAAATGTAAGTACACCTCTCACAAAGTAGCTGCTGATGGAATCTGAAGTGACTCAGTGGCAAACCACACACTGTACCACAGGTGCAAACAACAGAGCCTCAGAAGTGAATGTTGCATGTCTTTGGACTTTGAATTTCACTTTCTCTTTGGAGAGGGTACGGGGCCCCTTAAGGCTAGACAAAAAGGACTACCCTGATCTTAGAATTCAATCAATATTATCTCAAGCATTGCTTTGCTTTTTGCTTCTTAGACTGGCTTCTCAGTGTGTTTGATGGGTGACCTCTTTAGATCTGCTGGGTGTAGGTATATTCAGTGACATTTTGCTTAAAAGATGAAAGCATCTGGATCACTTCTCACTGAAAAATTATCAGGGTGGGCATGATGTGTCCAGCTAAGAATATTGATGTTTCCAGAAACCAAATCTCTGTTACATAAGTGTTGGCCAGGACTTATTCCACCAATACCTCCTGCTCAGAATGTAAAATTAATAAAACCACATGGCCATTCCCCATGCCTCACTCCACCCCTACGTCCCAGTATATGTCAAAGGTCATGCATCCATGAGGTACAAGGTGAGAAACACAGATCAGGCAAGAAGCAATGGTGCAAACATTGGCAATACAGCTCGGGCATGGATTTAGAGCAAGACATTAGGGGTAGAGCTCAGGCAAGAAGAGATGTGGCAAGCACTGGGAATGTGGCTTCAGAAGTAAAGAACGACAAAAGGGAAAGCAGATGACTTAAGGGTGAAGGAGATAAAAAAGGACAGATACCTACCCAGACCTGTGCTATCTAGCTACCGGCCTGTGGACTTATATTATCACCACTGGGCTCCCCACTGGGCTCACCAAATGGATCACTGTTGGATGAGGCCTGTGATCCATCAGGCTAGAACACAAGAAGATAACACTTTTTTTTTTCTTTTCAGCAATTTAGAATATAAGACAGCTGGGCATATTTTCATGCAGCAGATACAAACAATTATTCCAAAGGAGGGAGCAGCTTTAGTTAGGGGATGCCACACCCACAAGTGTAAGAAAAGAACTTGCAGTAACCACTTAATAAAAGGACAATGTTTTCCAGCTGACTCATTTGGACATTAACAAAAGCCCCTTCGCAACCCCTTTAGAGCTCAAGAGTCTGAGTCAGCATTCTTTTCTATGTAGGTTTCCTCCTGCTTTGCCCATTTCAGACCTGAAGTTTTACGTTTAAGGAAAAACAAACTAGAAACAACAAACTGGTCACTTACAGCTTCTTGATCTTCGCTTTTGCTGGGACTTTCAAAGCCCTCTTCGAAGATGTCATCTGTGGTGGGATCACTGGCGTGGGATGCAGATGATTTGGATGGAGAGCTCTGTCTAGGGGCTGGGGTTGGTGCTACACAGAGATCATGCAAAAAGAAAAAGCATCTTCAGTGACTGGCTGCACCCATTTATCTCACAGAAACCTCTAGGATCTGGTTATATTATGAGTCAAATCATAGGACTTCTCTTCCAATTGCAAGTCAGATCAGAGGAACATCTGAATTCCTCCCCTGTACGTATTTATCTCATCCTCTTGCACAATTGGTCATGTGGAAAGAGGTCATTCATGCTGACGGGTAAGGCAGTGCTTCTCAAGAGCTGCTCCCTAGACCAGCAGCTTCGGCGTTACCTGGGAGCTTGTTAGAAATGCACATTCTTGGACCCCACCCCAGACCTACTGAATCAGAAACTTGGGGTTTTAAGAAGCTTTCCAGGTGATTCTGAGGCACACTCAACTTTGAGTACCACTGAGCTGCAGTTTTCCTTCTTCTCTCTTTCTTCTATCATAAAAGTATTTTAATAAGAGTAAATAGACCAGAGGGCAGGGCTATCCATTTATTGAGTGCTTTCTAGGTGTCAAACACAGTTCAAAATTTGATAGCCATAATCTCTAATCCTTATAAAGATTGTGATGTAGGGCTTATCCCCATTTTACAGATAAGGAAAGTGAAGGTTACTAAATTGCTTACCTAGCTGGCAACTGGTAGAACCAGGGTTTGAATTCTGGCATGTAGCAGGTATTCAGTGAACACTTGTCAAATAAAGAATAAGTGTCTCAGGTCTTTTCCCACTGCAATATGGACTTGGGGGATGGGGGAAGGTAAGCGATCTTGGAAAACGGATGTAGCTCATTGCAACTTCATAATTGGTACTTAATGCTTCATAGTGTATGGATCTGCATTTGCTGTACTAATCTTCCCATATCTTCCTCATCTCATTTGTCCAGATATTTACAACAAATATGCCATTTGAAACTACTCTCTTTCAATCATTTCTAGTTTGGCATTAAAAATACCAGTCACTGGCTCAGCCCCAAGTGAGGGGAAGGCACGGTTTGATTTAGAAGCCAAATTTCAAATGCCATTGATAAGTTCTCTCTGTCGTAACTTTTCAGAATTTAGAAAATCTGGTTGCTTATCAGACAGTGGATAATTGTAAAGCTTGATGAATACCTTTGATCTCGATGAATCTCTATTTAAAATGATGATGCTATTGATTGTGTGCTAGTGAGTCCGGCACTGTGCTAGGCATTTCACATCCATTATGCTCTCTAATACCAACTACACTGCAAGGCATTATTACACCAATTTCTTTTCTTTCAGATGAACACACTATGGCTGAGAGAGTGAAGAGACTTGCTCACAGCACAGCTATGAAATAGCAGCACTGGGTTTTAACCCAGGTCTGTCTGACACTTTCCTGTACAATTGTGTTTTTCAATTTCTGTTTGAGACTCACTTTTGAGCCAACCAATCTTCCACTCAAAACATTCTGAAGGGCATGCCGATGGATAAACGGGTATAGATATTGGTTTCACATATTTTCTTTAAAATAAAATACTTTTTTATTTAAAAGGAAGTCTGTTTTGTTTCATGAGATGATTATGGAACACACTGGTGATAGTGGGTTTCAGTGAGATGCCTATGTGAAAGGACTCTGACATGTGATAGGTGTTTAATAAATGTTAGCTTAAATGGATTCTGAATTGTGTTTGAAGTGGTTTATTGCTTACTACAGGCTGAGAACACAGGCCGAGCTGCCAATTCTGACAGGTATACTGCTCATACTTACCTGATGAAACCAAAGGAAAGCATAACGAGTAAGTTTATTTTATCCAAGTGCCTTAACCTTTAGAAGGAATTCCTCTATATTCTAAAACAGTGGTTCTCAATCTGGGGCACTTTCACCCCCAGAGAACATTTGGCAATATCTTGAATAATTTTTGATTGTCATGACTTGGGAGGTGGTTGCTACTGGCATCTTGTGGGTGGAGGCCACGGATGCTGCTAGACATCCTACAATGCACAAGACAGCCCTACACAATGAAGAATTATCTGGCCCAAAATAGCATAGTGTCAAGGTTGCAAAACTCTGCTCTAAAACACAATTGTATCTCCGAATGGCCTTTGTTTTGACAGCTTCGTTCTCTAAACCCTTTCCCAAATGCCTGGCATGATTAAGACATATTCCCTGCCCTCAAAGAGCTTAAATTTCCCTCTTTTATGTGCAGCTGGCACACAAGCCTATCGAGAAGTAGACGTTGGTTTTTTAAAAGATGCTTGCCTAGTTATGCATGACACTTCTGTGGCATTTTATTTTTTTATTCCATTATTTTCCATTGCAAACTCATGAGTTAGAGTTATTAGGGAGGCCCCACTATGTAGATCATAGGGCCTGAGCAGAAAGTTGTTTACACCCATAGAAGACATTCATGTTTAGCATAGGATTCCAAACTTGGCAGAAATGACACCCTCTAATTGTGCTAACATTGGATTTTTTGACAATTCATGGTGTCGGCCATGCAGTGATCCATATCATCTGTGACAGTAATGAAAATGCCAAACTCACTGTGCAATGGGCCTTTTCTTTCCCCTTATCAATTGTCAAGGCACAGGCTGAGTCACCAGAAAGCTTCCCTGAATTGTGTAGACCAAGCATATGCACATTCAATTCCATGTGGATTCTAATTTGGCTGCGAGGTTACTATTTTCCAGATGTTTGCGGTAGAAAAGTGATCTGAGGTAGAATCACTGAATGCCGGAACTAGAAAGATGTATGCTGCACATCCAGCCAAGCCAGTTTGCTTATTTTACTGATGACACAACTGAGTCTCAGAGATGACACAAGCTTGCCTAAGGACATAGCTTGTGGCACTGAAGCCAAGACTAGAATTCTGGTCCAGGACTCTGCACAAACCACTTAACATGTGGTAGTAATGATGATAATACTTTAAATTTTGTGAGGTATATAATGCTTTAGTGCATATGTAATTGAATCGCTTTAATAACCTTAGCCTTAGACAGGTAAGAAAATTGAGGCTCATAGAAATAAAATGACTTGACACAAGGCACACAACTAGTAAGTAAAAAAACAAACAAACAAAAAAACTGAGCTCCAGGCTCCCAGTCTAGAACTTTCTGTGACATCATCATTTGATCTTTGACTACCAGAAGCTCTGAGCCCAAATATGCCTTCAGCTGTTTCAGTTGTGTAAGACATTATGGCTGCTGTCTCTATCCTAAGTTTTCTCCTCATCTTAACTTTTTCTATTCTAATTTTTTCTTTGTTCCAAAAATTTATATTTACCATTCATTTTTATTTCAATTAGATGCATCAAAATCTGTGGGTGTAGGCTGGCATATATATGAATGAAAGAATAAGCAAATGAACAACAACATAAGAGGTAGAGGGACATGGTGGAAAAATGACAGGCTTGTATTAAATTCTATCATTTTGTCTATTGTCTTTGAACCTGACTTTTGTTATCTGTAATACAAGTCTAACAAAACTCGTCACAGGCTTTGTTGTGAGCACTGAACATGATAAACATAAAGCATATGGAGAAGGTGCATGTGTCAAAATTGGTACCTAATAATCAGTAGCTACCATTATTATTGAAGTAATGTCAACAAAGAGGCCTATTGACTGTAACTGAGATGAGTTCTCTGACTCCAGAAACAAGGCATCACACTCATTGGGCGTTACGTCTCGAATGAAGGCACTCACGTGAATTGGTCGATGGTGTGGTAGACGTCACAGGGGTCAGATTTAGCTGGGAGATGTCAAAGTCATCACAGTCATCTGTATCCTGTGCCACCCCGACTTTGCTGAAGTAACTGGAGAAGGCCTCTGAGGTACAGGTGAGGGAGGGTTGGTCGGGTTTGCGGGAGGGCACGGGGGGAGGCTGGGCCATCTGGAAATCCTTAAACATTTCCTTTCCCATTTTCTGCCTGGACTTGTCGGTCTGTGGACTTGACCTGGTGGAGTCACTCGTGGCTGGGACGGTTGCAAGGGGGGTGAGGGGACCTTGGAACATGGCGGCTGGCAAAGGCATAACAGTTTGTGTGGGCATGAAGGCGGCTGGCGGAAACTGCCCGGCAACAGCTGGCCAGGGCTGCTGAGTGGCAGGGAAGAGACCCGGCTGGCCCCATGCGATGGGCTGAGCCCCCGGCATCACCTGAGCGACTGGCGGCTGAGCACCCATGGCGATCTGCTGTTGGACGAGGGGCTGCTGGCCCCAGAAGGATGGGAGGACGGCGCCCATGGCGACATAACCTGGAAGGGCAAAACTGAAGTCAGGCATCCTGGGAGAGAACAATTTATGGATTCAAGTGACCTGATAATAAAGGGACCAGGGATGCAAAGGTGAAAAGGACAAAAGTCCCTGTTCTTGTGGAGCCTCTCTTCTCGTTGATGGAGACGGAAAATAAGCAAAAGACCAAATAGATATAAATAAAATGTCAGGTCGGGATAAGTGAGATGAAGAAAAATAAAGTAGGTGGGAAACAGTGGACAGAGACAGAGAGGGATTAGAGGTGCTATTTTAGATGGTGGGGGTGGGGTGGTTGGGAAAAGTGGTCGTGGAAAAACTTAGGGAGGAGATGATCCCTAAGCAGAAACTAGAATGCTGGGAGGGAGCAAGCCATGCAGATAACTGAGGGATGCTAATATTTCTACAGTTGTTAGCTTCTGACATCTCACTGTCACAGGGGCTGGTGTGTCTCAGTGGTAAGGACAGAGAACTAGACACCGTGCATTCCTGGGTCTGACTCTTGGTTCCCGTCTTGCTAGACTAGAGCCTTCACGTAACCTTAAGCTCACTAAGACTCAGTCTCTTTGTTGTAAAGCCAGGCCATAACACCTTCCTTCTCAGCAGTGAAGCAATACGCAAAGTGAATAAGAATCTGTTTTGGAGTTTCAGAGGTCTAGGTTAAAATTTGGACAGCCATTTCTCATCTTTGCAATTTGAGGAGAGCTTCTTACCCTCTCCAAAGCTCTCTTTGTCTATAAAACAGGCATAAGATGCATTTGGTCTCACTGGGTTGGTTTGTGGATTAATTGAGATCACTTATTTAAGGTGGTGGGTACTGACTGCACTTGGCACAGAGTAAACATTCAGCAAATATTAGTATTATGATTTTAATCAGAGACAAAGTCTATAAAGTACTTAATACCTTGTTTGATATATAACTGATATGCAATAAATGGTAGCTATAAGTATTATTATATATCCTTTCTGTATTATCATTCCAGTATTAGAGACTAAACAAACAGAGGTTATTGTCCACTCTGGACAGTGGTACAGGTTGGGCACTGCACAACTCCAGAGGGTGCATTAACATATACTACCATGACAACTGTTTGCTGTATTATTTCTTCTAGGTGAAATATATAAATTTTTGACTAGGGGTAAAAGTGACACTTGTTATAATGGTAACAGTTATAATTTCCACTTATTAAATGCCCACAATGTGCCAGGTACTATATAGGTGCTTTACATCTTCACAAAATCCCTGCAGGTCAGGTATCATCACCCTCATTTTCGGGGTGAGGAAATTGGTGCTCAGAGAGGGAAAGTTAACTTGCTCAGGGTCACACAGCTGGTAAGAGGTAGGATCAGGAACTGAGTTGAAGTCACCTCCCCCCAAAGCCAGTGTTCTTCCCTCTGTGCCACAGTGCCTCAGCTAGCTTTCCAAGACCCATTTCTGACCTTAGCATGTTCAGTAGACCTGGTCTAGCCATGGGAATGGTGTAGCCCACTGCAGGCCCCGAGGTCTACTGTTCCTCACCCTTCCAGTGTTCTCCACCCTTCTCAGGGGGTGCAGTTGATCCTGGGTGACAAATGACGAGCCGAGGAGGGCAGAGAGTGGGAAAGCTAACTTCACCTGGCCTCCCCAAATGAGCATTTTCATGGCTGTCCAAAGGAATTTGCAGGTACAGTTGTGACGAGACCAGAAAAAGAGAAGGGGTGAATGCAAGGAACCCCAGCAACCTCCAAGGGGACAATGGGCAGGCACCATGGCACTGGCCATGCCATGGGTCGTGCCAATGACTCTTGTGAGCACAGGGAAATCCTATGCAGGCTGCCTCGCTCACGCTCCAATCTGTGGCTTCTCAGCACCATCTGCCCTTCAACTCCTGGGATCCGGGCACAGCAGCCTCCCCTTTTAGACTGATAAAGTATAGAGCTGACATTCAAAGGTGTACGTTGTGCCCCTCTTGCCACTATGCCTCAGAGAAGAGGCTCCAGCCGTGCAGACAGGACTCCCAGGCTTCCAGCTGATTGATTTATAGAGTCAAAGTCTTGGATGGAATGAGGCAGAGGCTTCAGCAAATGAGAGACAATGTCCTTCTAAGACTACATTAGCCAAACTGCACTGAAACAAGAGGGGGAGAGAGGCATCAGTGCTAACATTTGGAAACTTCTTTACTTTGCCTCACCTCTCACTTAATAATCCGGTGATTTGCACCTACCACCACCAGACTAAGAATTCTCCAAATTTTTTTTAATTTTCTGGTTTACTTTGATGTAGCGCAGGGGTTCTTCATGGGAGTGGTACCGCCCTATAAAGAGGGACAGGGGGGGACAGATGTGGCTCAAATGGTTGGGCGTCCATCTCCCATATGGAGGGACCTGGGTTCGATCCCTTGGACCTCCCAGTAAAAAAAAAAAAGAAAAAAAGAGTGACTGGGAAATTTGTGGGACATGTTTTGTCTACACACAATACCCAACCTGCTCTCTGTGGTCTCTGCTGATCCATCTGCCCAGAAAGCCATCACCTCAACTTCTTCCAGTGGCTAATTCTTATATGCTCTTTGAGACTCAGCTCAGATTCACCTCTGCTGCTCTAGGTGGAGCTGGTTCTCCTTCTCTGGGCTTTCCAAGCCCCCTGAGCTTGTCTCTATAAAATAGCACTTGGGAAGCGGGTGTGGCTCAGTGGATAGAGCCCCCGTTTACCATATGGGAGGCCCGGGTTCGCGTCCCGAGGCCTCCTTGTGAGGGCACGCCAGCCTGAGCGGTGCGGTGGGCTGATGCAGCAACCTCACGGCAGGAAGCGGGTGTGGCTCAATGGATAGAGCACCCGTTTACCATATGAGAGGCCCCAGGTTCGCTTCCCAGCGCCTCCTTGTGAGGGCAGGCCGGCTCGCGTGGCGCTGTGGGCTGATGCGGCAAGACCTCACAGCAAGGGGGAGATAAGCAGACACAGAGAAAACATGCAGCGAATGGACACAGCAGCACAAGCAGCAAGGGGGGGGATAAATAAAATAAAATAAATAAATTTAAAAAAATAAATAAATAAAATTAAAAATATATATAAATAAATAAATAAATAAATAAATAAAATAGCGCTTGTCCCGTGGCACTGTTATTGCCTGGTTATTCTGCCTTCCCTCAGCAGACCAGGAGCCACCTGCTGGCAGGGACCCTTTATTTCCTCTCTCTCTCCACTGTGCTTAACACAGTTCCAGGCACACATCAGGTGCTTCATCAATGCTTGGATAAAAGTCCTCTATGAAGGTGAACGAGTCATAGCCTAATAAATGCCTTCACTGCATTTTTCCAAGTGTACAATTAAACTCCAAGATACATAAGTACTGTGATCTCTGATGATTCTACTGTTAGTGGCAGGTTTTCTCTCCTCTTTTTTTTTTTTTTTTTTCCCCACAAGGAACTAACAGATGGGCTGCGCATACTTTTCTGGAGAGAGCTATTAGCATGTCTCTCTGGCTTTGTGCCATCTGCTCCAGACCAAAGTACAATATTCAAAAGGAAAAAAAAAGGCAGCCCAGGGTAATTGGGTATCATGTTTGGGAGCTTACAGGTCTCATTCTCTTTTCCTGGGGGGGGGGGCGGTGGCGGGGGAGGCTGCAGCCTTGGTTTTCCCTCCGTCTGTGGCCTGTGGGTTAAGGCTCTCGGGATGCATGGTGTTGCGTGTATCCTCACACACACAATGGGGCACCTCTGTGGCAGGTCTGTGAGATCACTGGGCAAGGGGAGCCACTCGGGGGCTGCCACTGCAGCCACTTAACAACTTATTAACTGTTTACTCATTAATGCTCAACAGCAGAGGGAGGAGGTGGCAAGGAGCATCTGGTTATGCCACAGAGTTCAGATCAATCATAAATCTCCTTGCTGTGAAGTGAAAAGAAACACCTGCATTACTGCCTGGCAGTTAGATTTTTTAAAGCGTTGAAAATTACAATTTAGAACCAGATGCTGGCACTGGTTCTAAATATTGGGAAAAAGGAAAAAGGAAAAGGAAAGTGGACTACATAGAGAAATCTAAGGAATTCCCTCCTACAGACCTTTGCAACTTATATGGTACCTCTTATCCAACATTATCTCATCTGATTGATTGCTTCAGTTAAAAATATCCCTACTGGGTGCCAGGTAGTTTTAGTCTCTGGAGATGCAGCAAAGGGTCAAACAGCCAAGAACATTTGCCCTAGTGGAGATTACATTTTCGTGGAGTTGATCCTTGCCACGAGCCTCGGGGGTCACTGTCATTGTTCTTTCGTCTGCATAGGAGAAACTGCAGCTCCAAGATGGGACGATTTGATGCAGCCACGAGCTTAGGAGTGGCACAGCCAGGGCTCCTGCTGAACGTGGGAGCAAACCTTTGTTGGATGCTCACTTACATAAACGCTGCCAGGCACTGTTTTAAATATTTTACTTCGTGGATTAACTCATGTAATCCTCATAACAGTGCTATGTGGAAGAATCATTCTCATCCCCGTTTTACAGATAAGCTCCCTGAGGCTTGGAAGAGATTTAGCTGAGAATTACACAGCTGGTACGTGGCAGAGTCTGTATTTATACAGCGTACATTCTCCATACCACCCTGGCTACCTTTGCCCTGAAGAGTCAAGAGGCTGAAGACCTAAACTTTATTATATCAGGTGCCTGGCTCCTGAGTGAATATGTTTTATACATTTATATATACACACATGTATATATACATACATATACATCTATACACATTATATGTATTTTCCAGGAAGGCAAGGGAAGAATACAGGTAGGGTAAGTCATATTTCCTTCTACATTAGAAATCAGAGAAATGATAATAATGATAGCAGCAGTTTCCACACCAAGTAGCTATGATGTGCCAGCATTTTTCAAGGCGCTTAGCTTTATTTTCTCATTTAATTTGTATGATATTGTTGCAAGGTAAGTCTATTTTCAACCCAGTTATGAAGATGAAGTAACTCTGGCTCTGACAGGTTAAGTAATTTGCCCAGGAGTCTAGAGCTTATAAATAAATGGCACAGCCAGGATTCAAAGGCGGCCTATTGGATTCAAAAGTCCCCAGCAGCTCTTCCACGGGTCTGTGAAGCCCAGTATATTTCCCAGCCTCTTTATCACTGGCTGGACAATTAGTGACAGGTAGATGGAGATTCAATAGTTTTACAGATTTTTAAGGTCAGTTAAGGCAGGAAAAGGGCAGAGAGTTCACCAACTGAAGCTAGTTGTGTTCAGCAGCATATCATAGAATTTTAAAACAACAAAACAAAAAGATGTTGCTTTGAATTAATTTTAGATTCATGTTCTGAAAATCAAAATCTTGGAGGAAATCTATTAGTTTTGTTTTTTTTTTTAACAGCTGAGGAGACTGAGTTTGGATGTGAGGAAGTGACTTGCCCTCAGTTTGGATGTGAGGAAGTGACTTGCCCTCAGTTTGCACCATCCGTCGATTTGTCCACTAGCAAGACTAACATCTGGGTCTACAAGGATCCTCATGTGGCACAGGCTGAGGAAAAGGCTCAGACCAGTGCCATACTGGAGACAGGCAGCTCCTCAGGATGCTTTTAACTGAATGTCAGGGCTGAGGAGATGCGAGATGGCATCCGGTCCCATCTCTCTTTGTAGAGAAGGAAACAGATTCGGGGCGAGTCATCCCTCTGCCTGGAATATGGTTAGCCCTGACACCGGCTGGCTCCCTCCCTCACTCCTTCCAGTCTGCTCACACGTCACCTTGGCAGGAGCCCCTTCCTGTTCACAACCTGTCACTTACAATCACCCTCTGTCCTGGACTCCAAATCTCCCAAACCCTGTTCTACATTTTCTTTTTCCCTTGCCACTTGTACTTTCTAACATTTTACAGTTATTTTTATGTTTATTGCCAGTGTCCCGAGTAGAAGGTAAGTTCTCTGTGGGCTGGGCCTGTCTGTCGTGTTCACAGATGTACCCCAAGTACTTAGGAGAGGACCTGGCACATAGTAGGCACTCAGTGAATATTGGTGGGATGAAGACACCTGTGAATTGGTAAGTTTGCTGCTAGAGGTCCCATCATCCACCCCAGCACATCTTTGATGATTAAATAATGGGGACGAAGCATGGGTATTCTGAACACAAAACTGACTGCAGAGGAGGGTGGCACATTTTTGTTTGAAACCTGTTATTCTTATTTAAAATGACATGTATTATTAGTATTCTCAGGGACATTTTAATATTCTTTTTTTTTTTACCAGGAAGTCCCGGGGATCGAACCCAGGTCCCTCCATGTAGGAGTTGGACACCCACCCATTTGAGCCACATCTGTCCCCCTTAATATTCTTTTTAGGTAAGGAAAACTAGTCGCCACTACCATCCCATTTTAGAGAAGGGAAGGGGGTATACAGATTTGATTGGGAAGCCCAGCAATTAAATAAATGTCTAAGCTACCTGCAGATTGTAAACTATAAGCTAGATCCAGTGGCTGCCAAGCTCAGTTGCTTCTAAAAGTTCAAAATGATCCCTCGACTCATGAGGAACAAGGTATGAATTTTTAATTTGCTTTGAGTAAAAGCAAGGCTTACATTTGGTGGAAAGAATTTGCTTCTAATACTAATGTAATTAAAAGCAATTATTTATAGAAAGAACATAAGAAGATTTGTATTCTAAAATATTCAAACTCTATTTGCCATTAATAAGGATAAAGTAGAGAAAGAAAGATGAAAGCACAGATTCCAAATATGTACTTAAAGAAAAGGAAGAAAAACCCCACAAAACTCCTGAAGGCGCTCCTGTAGCTAAAAGGTAGAACTAAGACCTCCTTTGGTCATTTCCAAGCAGACCTGGCCGTGTGGAGGGCTTGGTGCCATGGAGACAAGGCTAAGATGCCTGGGAACCCCACCAATTTGTAACTCACCTGCAATACTATTACTACAATATATATACTTTTTTCCTCTGTTGTAAAAGCACAATATATGTTTCAGGTCATATTTGAAAAACAGAAAAAATAGGGTCTAAATCACTGAGTCCCAACATCCTCATAATTTCACTATTAGCAGTTTGTTCTAGTGCTGTGGCTCCCCCACTTGTATGGAACACCCCACTCCTGAGTCAGGAACAAATAAGGAAATGTCTTCTATCCATCAGGTCCCAAAAGGGCTGTGGAGAGCTGACCCTGTGTCTTTCCAACTCACCGCCTTCCCCTCCTCCTGGCTGAGGTGGACAGGAGGAAAGGGACTTCTGATTTGCATGGCTGGGACTGCACCGGGCTCCCAAAGGTTATACACCTGAGTAGCCTGGGATCTTGAATTTTTCAGGTGAAAGACATCACGAATCCCAGCCAGCATCATACCAGAGCGTTCTATCCTCTACAATGGCAGCTTCTCAATGCCACCATGAGAGTCAACAGGCAAGAAGAGAGGTCCCAGAGATGTTTGGGCATCATTTGGCAGGTGGTTCGGCCAACCATTTCTCTCTTGATGAACGGAGACTGACAGAAGGGAGGCCGGCTGGGGAGGGCTTACCTGAGGGTACAGCAGCAGTGCCGAAAGGTACAGAACCAAACACGTCTGCACTCGCCGGAAGTGTCTGAGATGAAGACGGGATAAAGGCATCACCTGGAGTTGCAGGAGTCTGTCAGACAAGAGAGAGGCAGAGGGCACATAAGGAGCCTGGGAGACCTGGCTCAGCGCGCATCAAGGCTGGCAGGCAGCAGGTGCAGGAATTAAGGGGTGTGGGTGGAGCTGAAGAAGCAAGCACGGTCCTGGCCACTTCTGAGGGGTGCAGACCTTGGGCTAGTAACTTGACTTTATCGATCAAATGGGGGAAAAGGATACTTCTAGAGCTGCTGTGTGGATTAAATGAGAGCATGCATTTAAATTATCTAGCACCAAGCCTAGGCACACAGTAGATGCTCAGAAAATGAGGCTCAATATCATGACTATTTGGCAGGTACTTTCAGTTCATCAAATTATTCCATAGTATCTGGCCTCACCCTTTACAGGTGGTCACTTCAAATTGACAACCACTCATTCAGGACCTACTATGTGTCCAGGCTCAGGGCTTGCCACTCAATAAACCACTGTTGACTAAATGAACAAATAGAGCTTAGCATCTGGAGCACAGGCCCTTGTATTCTGGAGCCTCCCAGAATTTTGCCTGGATCTTCACTGGCAAACAGAACACAATATTTTCAAGAAGAATGACAAAAAAAATGACGACTGAGCAGCTGGAAATCTACAGTGCCTGGTCCGTATTGGGCCTGGAATCCCAGAAAGTTCTGCTGCATGAACTGGTGGCCAAGGTGAGAGGTACTGAAATAATAACATCAGTACTAATTTGTTTTAAATGACCACACCTGTTTACAGCAGCCTTTTGCCTAGAGTATGTGTGATGACATAATATCCATATATATACTTCTCCCTTGGAACAGACTGGGGCAAGCAATTAATCCGGAAACCATGGCAATTAGACAAGGCCATTTTTAGACTAGCAGTTGTGGGACAAATGGCATTGTTCAAAGGATTATTAAATACTCATTTGGATTGCACTTAGGTTCATAGCCAGAAATATAGCTAGGAACTGCTGTGTGAAGCACTTTTAAACACACCCAGTGCCATTCTCTTTTCCCCATGTGACCATGGTGAGTCACATCCCCTCTCTGGGCCACAGTTTGCTCATCTGTAAAATGAAGGGGATGAGGTTAGACCTCTTCAGATCTGCCCAGCTCCATGTGGCCCTCAATCCTGAGATTGTGAGTGCCCAGGATGAAGCAGTTACCCCAGGGATGGAGGAGAGAATAAGAAGGGCTCGAGTTGTCCAGCTTCCCTGGGGACAGAAGCTGCTGCCCCCTCCCTCATGGCTCTTCTGGGCATCAGGTGTTGGAGCAGGGCAGCTGTGCCTAGGTTCCCCGGCGGCAGCTGTGGGCAGCAGGGTCTCGCGCCATCTGTCCTGAGTGGTAAGGCTACATTCGCTGCGAGGCGCATCTCGCCAATGAACCATGGCACCATCCGTCGATTTGCACAACGGCCTAGTGCCCGGAGGAGCTGTCCCCTCCCAGCAGCTTCAGCTGGTGCAGCTGCCTGACAATTCTCTGCTCACCTCCTCTGGGGAATAGACAGGGGAGGGGCTGGAGGGGCCACCTCCGCTCTTTCCTTTGCAGTGGCTGCAGGGTTGCCTTTGAATGCACTCAGTCCTCAAAGCATTTGGGATGTTATTTTGCTTTGGTTTTAATTCTGTTTTCTTTTCATTTGCAAATAAGGGTGCTCTGCAATCTCGG
Organism: Cabassous unicinctus; assembly: GCA_029593785.1. NCBI lineage: Eukaryota > Metazoa > Chordata > Mammalia > Cingulata > Chlamyphoridae > Cabassous > Cabassous unicinctus. Next base: position 125,641 of record JAQZBX010000158.1, read on the forward strand.
TTCTCTTACAGGCATCCACTGAAATACCCTGGCTGAAACTGTGGCTAGAAATTCCCTAGCCAAGAGAAGCTCAGGGAGGCTCAGGTCATGGTCTGTGGACACAGGCTGGAAGGGGAGGGAGGAAACAAGCAGGAGAGAGAGGAAGGCTTGAAGGGAAGAAGGGAGGGAAGGGCAGACAGGGCTGGGGGAAAAGACACTTCCCTTGCCGGGCTGACCGCCTGCTCCGTGCTAGGTTCTGGGTAGGTGCTGACAAGTGCCTGGGCACATTTGTTGTCACATGGTGCTTCTTGCCCATTCTCAACTTCACCCTGTGCTCCTTGCAGGCAGGGACCACCTCTCATTCATATCTTTATCCCCAGTGCCCACCTCAATTGCAATCACTCAGAAAATGTCCTGTAATTGCTGAATTGTGGAGTCTCATTTATTTCTCAAAACAGAGGAATATATCATAATGCCTTTATATATATATACACACATTTAATAGGAGAGAAAATTGAGGCTCAGAATTGCTTTCACTTGCCCAAGCCACAAAGATTCAAAAAGTCAGAGCTGACTAGCAGGCCTCTTTTAGCCCAAAGCCCACAGTCTCTCCACTAGGTAACTGAGGAATGGCAGGGATGGGATGCAGGACTCAAAAGGTAAAGCATACTTACGGGGGGAGAGGTTATATCAGGAGGGGTGGACATGTCCCCAAAAAGTTCTAATTGGGTCACAGCCTGTAAAGACAAAATGATAACCATATAACCCCAAGGAAAGCTGATGCTACCAGGCACAGTGTTAAAAACAGCATAAGGGGATCAAGCTTTTTTTTTTTTTTCATCGTGGCTATCTGAACAATAAGCCCAATTAGTCATTGCTTTACCTCTTGATCCCAAAGACAATATCTCAGACCAGGCCAGAATCAATTCTTCCTTCAGTGTGCCTGGCTATTTATCCAGGCATAGGCAAGGAGACTGGCTCATGAGCCACTTCCCATAAGGAATAATAATACCAATTCCCACTTATTTGCCATCAAATACCAGCATTGCCTCTCGGCATTCCCATCATTTGTCTTTCTTTCATAAGTCCATCCACATGTGCATATTGCCTTCCAGGTGCTAAGTACAGCAAGACATGACCTCAAGGTCACCTCTCATTAATGCTCCCAGTAACACCAACCCTGAGAGGTAGGAATCAGTGTCCCCATTTTCACAGATGAATAAACCGAGTCTCATAAAGGTGATTCAAGGTCACCCAGACCAGGACTTGAATTTTCTGCATATAAAGTGTGCAAGTCAAATAGCAGTCCCTGAAGGAGTTCATCTTTGGGGAAAAAAAATGTAGTTGGAGGAAAAGAAACCAGACCATTTAATACCAGGAAGGGCATCAAATCCAGCCTAGTATATACACTATTAATCACTGCGAGGAGCTCCATCACTGCAGATACCATATCATCCAGCACCCCATCCATCACGCGGCAGTGTCAGAGCAAGGCCAGCGTAACAGGAGAAGAAACACTTTAAGATCTACTTGGAAATTAATCTGCATACACTTTGAGTTTCAGAGACTATGGGTAATCTATGGCCAGAAACCAAACAGCCTGGCTTAATTATGAGAAATATATAATCATATGCTTTGTGCAAACCTGTTTACAGAAGGAAAAACCACTCTCCCCTCATCTTCACATTTTAAGTGACAGCTTTTAAGGGTGTGTGTATGGAGAGGGGCACATGAAAACGCCACTTAAAGGACAGGGGGAGAGCCTGACTGCCCTGCCACACAGGAGCACCGCATTACATTCTGCTTTCACCAGGCCCTGGCTGGCTTTCTATAATTTGCACCACGAAGGGAATGTTTTTTTCTATTGACATGCAAGGGACCGCTGGGTGCTGGAAAAGGTGCCACGCCTGGGGATATATTTGGACTCCACCACTTGCAATCTCTGCAACTACTCAGAGCTTCAGTTCTCTCACCGGGAAAATGGAGATGGTATTTCCTCTGCTGATTTATCGACAAAATCAATAGCAGAATTTCCTTTTAAGTCTGGCTAAGCCTGGTTAAAAAGGCACAACTTTTTATTTTTTATTTTTGCCAAAAGAAGAACAGCTTTGTCTTGTTACCACACTCTCAACTCTTCCCCTTAAGCTTTCAGATGGACTAGATGGGTGCCTGGCACACAGCAGGGCCCTCTGCCTATTCATTTTCTTCCCGACCTCATACTATGTTTTTGCTAAACATTGAACCGCTGTTAGGTACTGAGGCCTGTGCTAGGTGCTGGGAGCATCACGAGGAAGGCTAAGTGCCAGCCACAGGAGCTAACGGGCTGGTGGGGGCCATGCAGAGATGCAGGTAATTTCAGCGTGATGGGGCAGGGATGGCGACAGAGGTCTCTGTGGGGTGCTGCGGGAGCACCCAGAAGGGCACCCAGCCGGCTCTTGGTGAAGAAGATGAATGAAGTTTTCTAAAGGAAATGGCCCCGATCTGAATCCTGAAGGAGAGGAGCAGCTAGCCAGGCAGTGGAGAAGAGGAGGGGCGATCCAGATGGAGCTTTAGTGGAAGGACAGAGGGCTGGGGCGGCGTTGGGAGGCGGGAATATAAGCAGCTTGGTGCTCCCAGCCTGTGACGTGGGGGAGAGCGGCAGCAGAGGGGGCCAGTGGGGTGGGCAGGGCTAAGGCAGTGGTGGACTTGTGTGCATTTCTGTCTTTTCAGGCAACTCATTACCAACTTGATTCTCACCTGATTGGAGTCCAGCAGCCGACGGTATTGGGACGGTCAGTGTTCAGGGTGCTCGCCCCAAATCCGGCTGGACCTTAAATGCGTGTTTTTCCTAGATACGGCTTCTTTAGCACGTTCACAATGACCTCAACCAACTAAGCTGTTTCTATATTATTTGGTGACACTCCACCAGTCCTTTAAAGTCTCTCCCAGATTCATAAAAGGAATAATTCTATTTAATCAATTCAAATGAAGCTTCAGGGTGTCCTCCCAATTGGAAACGCAATGCTTTTAAAATGGCCTCGACTATTTTCAGTGTTAGGGAAATATTAAAATGAAGTTAATAATTAAGTCATACAATTTACATTTCAAATGTGTTGAACTCATGGCACACTTTTACTAACATCATAAATATAATTTATTGGCTAATTTTCTCCTTAAGCACAACTTTTAAAATAACCTTCATTCTTGAGATATAGTCTTTCCTTTTGCCAGATGATTTTCACTCAAGGAATAAACGAGAAAAACATGCAGAGGCATAAAACATAGATTGTTATTTCATTCCATTGGCTTTGCTGTTTAAACAGAACCTTGAGTTAATTAAATTTTATAGAAAAAAAGGGATTCTTAAGCCATAAAATTAAAAATAATTCTAATAACCATATGTGATTGAGAATCTGGAATAATATCTATTTTCACAGCCCCCCATGTTAACCCCAGTCCTTTTATTTGTAACCTAATATACCATGTTCTATCTGATAATATTTTCTAATTAAGCACTTTAAAGGTCTCAAGAGAATAAAACTAACAATTCACATTCGTTAGACACTTTACGGTTTACAATACACTTTTAAATATATTATCCTGTTTGACGCTCACCAAGTCTGGTGAAATTGGCAGCACAGGTCTCACTGTTCTAGTCTATATTTTACAGATAAGCCGACTGAGATTGAGAGGGTAAGTGACTTGCCTACGCTTGGTCAGTTGAAAGAACCTGCGGGCTGACCAGCTTCCTGTTGATCCGTGTTCTACTTTACAAAGCCTTGGTTAGCCTTCCTAAAGGGTGGAAGTCCAGGTCTACGATATTCCCAAGGGCGCTGGCTAGGACTCATATCCATCCAAGGGAGCCATCTGAAAGTTCTGCTCACGATGCCTACTTGCCATAAAAATGCCTCGGGTAGAGAGAGGCGTAGCTGTGGATGGCAGATTTTGGCCCCTTCTCAGGGCCTGGAGACATTTTCCAGGGATAAGGAGAGTGGCACTGGTAGCTGCCACGGCCAGTAAGGCATAGCTTAGAGATGGAGGGGGTAGCTCTCCCTCTCCATTGGCCTGCCCCTTCCCCAGCCATTTGTCGATATGAATGACTGATCATTTCCCAACAATATCTGGAGCATCGTATAATTGCAGTTTCGGGTCCCCTGGTCCTTCTTTCAACTAGACTGCTGCCCCTAGTTCCCTCTATAGAGAAATCCTGAAGGTGCCATTGGCAAAGGCTGAGTTGTCATTGCCTGACCCCCAAAACACACTCTCACAGATTCATTCCCAGGGCACCAAGAGCTTTCCATTACCCTTCACAGCAAAGGTATGGAGTCCCTACTGTGAATGAGCTCCTGTGCCAAGGGCAGGGGATACAGAGATGAATAAGGCACATTCCTACTCTTATGAGCTCACTGTTTTTTGGAAAGACAGACCTATGGATACGATTGATGCAGTATTAAGAAGGAAAGAAGCAGAAGGGGTTAGGAAGGAAGGGCCATTGCAGGGCCTTTGCACATGCTCCTACCTTCTCTCCACCCCCCCCCCCATTGCCTTTCCCACCCATCTTTCAGGACATAAATTAGAAGACTTTTTTTTTTTCCTAGGAAGCATTTCCTAACCCAATTTGAACCCCATCCCACTGCTTAGAACAGCTTAGATGATATTCCTAGATCAGTGGCTCTCAACTTCAGATGCACATTGAAATTATCTGGGGAAATCTTTAACCAATACTAATGCTTGAGTAGAGCCTAGTCATGGGGGCTGTAAAAACTCTCCATGTGATTAAAATCTGTAGCCAAGATTAAGGACCACTGCCCTAGAGGCTCCCCATAACTCTCCAGTACTGAGGGGTGATAATATTTATTGGCCTGTGCATCAACCAATCTGAACAAACAATGGCTGAAAACTAGTACATCCATACCAGGACACACCAACTGAATAGCAACCTTGACTGTGCTTATTCTCCAATGGTACACTTAGCATATCCTGTTCATGTGTCTGAATTCCTCCTTTACTAGGTTATACTCCACTAGGCTACCTTATCCTATGCTGTCCTGTCCTGTGTTACACTCCCTACACCATGCTACACTCTGTTCTACTAGGGGTTCCTGGAGGACAGAGGCTGAATACTCCTCTCGGTTGTATCGTCAGCATATATCAGAATGCCTGATGCATGTTAGGGGCTTGAAAAATATTCGTTGGATGAAAAGCAGGGGTGCCACCTCCTCTCTAACACATATTTCTCTCTCTCTCTCTCACACACACGTACCCATGCTCTTACTATCTGACCTTACCACAAGGTGCATTGAAGTCCTCCTGTGAAGAGCAGACGAGATGCCCCTTGGAGGAGAGAAGAGGTCTGCGGTTCATGGTAGTGGGATGAGGGGAACGTGGCGGGAGTGTGTGAGAATGACCAAACATCCTCATTTTAACAAGAGCCTTGAGGCCTTACCTTTGTTGCCTCGAAAATCTCATCCCAGTCCATCGGTAGGTTTCTGTTCTGTAACCACAGGGCACGACTTATGAGCATGAGATGAACGATGGGATAATGACATGAAACAGTTAACCAGACAGAGCCCTTTCATTCTTACCGGGGTGGCCGCAGCAAACCGCTCGTCAAAATCCACAAATGGGTGGCCGTTCTGAAAGCGTAAGGGATGATGAATGAGGATGAAGACAGTGACACACAGATGACATGGATTTATGACTTCAATGATGACGTTATCTATGGTTTACACTCCCGTGGTCTCAGGAGGCGGGAGCTGTTGCCAATGTACTGTGAAAATCCTGGAATATATTCCCAGCATAAGCAGCTGATAATACATGGGCCTGATTAGGAAATACAGCAATGGCAAATTTATAAGTTTAAAGTCCATCTTCCTGCAATTCCAGGCATTACCTGGCCAGTCCCAAGAGTGGATTCAAATAAGAACATGGAATTTCTGAGATTTTTCTTTTAAAAGAAAAAAAATGTTATCATGGCGTTTTAGTGAAACATAGCTCTTGGAGACGCCTCTGAGCAGCTAGTTGCGTTGTCTTCTCTGTTTGAAAGGCTCTTTTCCCCGTCTCTGCAAACTCAGAGCCCATCAAATTCCTCAACACCCAGTCTAAAGCCACCTCTTCCATGAAGGTTTCCTTGATCCTCTGAGCTGCAAGTCCTCCTCTGCAGCCCCTTAGCACATCATGCCTTATTGATTCTGGAATGCCTGTCAGCTCAGAGTATCTGGAACATAGCAGGTGCTCAAAAATACATGAATGGGAGTGGGGGTAGCTCAGTGGTTGAATGCCTGCTTTGCATATATGAGGTCCCGGGTTTAATCCTCGGTACCTCCTTAAAAAATTATTTATATATAAAGGAAGACATGTTTAAAAATAGCTGGTGGTGGGAAGTGGGAGTGGCTCAGTTGATAGAGCCCCCGTTTACCATATGGGAGGCCCCGGGTTTGCTTCTCGGGGCCTCCTTGTGAGGGCAGGCTGGCCCGCGCGGCGCGAGGGGCTGATGCAGCAGGACCTCACAGCAGGGGGAAGATAAGCAGACACAGAGAAGACACACAGCGAATGGACACGGCAAGCACAAGCAGCAAGGCGGGGATAAATAAATAAATAAATAAATCTTTAAAAAAAAAAATAGCTGGTGGTTGCTCAATCCAATTGCTTTGTTAAATTTTTATTTTGGTTTGTTACATATATAATATATTTAATATTGCATGTCTATAGAATAACCGTGATTGAGTCTATGTGAACAAGATCTTTGGATGACTTGTAAGGAGTATGACATTAACCTGCTAATCTTGACACTGTAATAGAGTTTTGCATGAACAGAACTAACTGCATCATTTCCTAATTTGGAGGAGCACGTCCCCTTTGGCAGTGGAGGAGTATGGACGCTACCACCCCCAGTCATAGCCCCATAATACTCTCGCCCTGTTCATAGAGAGCGTGAATGTGCCTCCACCTCAGCCCCAGTTGAGGGGGGCGGAGCAGAGCAGGAGGACCCAATGCGCCTGCGCCAACCACAGCAGTGCCTGGGCCCAACCAGCAATGAGCCTGCCATCAGCCACCTTCTTCCACTGGGCACTGGTCACCAAGAGTCAATTTTGGCTAAGTTGAGAGGAGAAGCCACCACATAAATGATTATTATTATTATTTGGCCAGAGGAGGGGAGAGGTTGTGAGGCAACATTAGACTCAGCGATCCTATAATCTATGGTGTGGCCTAAAAGGTTAAGGTTTTGTCACTACATCCTTTATAAATTCACACACTACTAGGGATTTATGGCAGAGCCCCTACCAACTAGCTCTGGGTCATAACTTTTAATAAAAACATTTTTTAGTGTCCAAAATCTCATTACATCTGTCCAATATAAAAAAGCAAATGGCTTCAGAGCATGATGGATGAATTAAATAAATTTGAAAAACAGCCTGTGGTGAAGTCTCATAAAAACCCCCACCATGTCCCATGTAATGAAAACGTGGGAGGATAACCAGCGTCTGCATGAGCTTGTCACTTTCCTGGTGACAGAAGAGGTGGCCTTTGGTGAGGTGTGAAGCTGCGGGGGGACAAGGTGGTTTTCTTAAATGTGGCTGAAGCCTGGTTTGGGAGTGTGAACAAAAGCATCTCTTTGGAGACACACAGATAAAGACCGAATCCTGGCCATGTCATGGGCTGGCAGTGCAATCCTGGACAAGGTATCTAACTCCTGTGTTGTGTTCTCATCTTGAAAGTGGGGATGGTAATGAAGACAGCATCTCCAGTGTGTTGGAAGGATTGGCTCAGATGCGTGTGTAAAGGCTTGTTTGGTGTTTGGCACATAGTAGATGCTCAATAAACAGTAGTTATTATTGGTATCTCCCCATCCTATTTCTTTTGGCTCATTTTAGCCATGCACTTGCACACATTCCTTATTTTAAGGTTTGGTAACTATTATTATATGATATTTAGAAAAAGGAAGAGGAAGACAAAACAGAAGCCCAGCCTGGGGAGCGCCCCCTCTAGAAACCACCCCTGCCTGATGTCACAGGCAGGCCCCCGTGTGAAAGGCTGCTCTGATACTTCCTGGCATTCCCGGTCTTAGCCCTGAACCCTCAATCCATTCCTGGCCCCATCCCCTCCCTCTCTTCTTGCTCCTGGCTATAGTCTTGCCTGCTCATCTCCTCTCATCTGTACCTTTGGTACCTGATGCTTGCGGTTGGTTGCCTTGCTGTTCTGTCCAGCTCAGTCATTTCTTGGAGTGTCCTCTCTGGAGCAACCTTTGGTAACACCTGTTGCATTTTATCAGGTCAGTGGGGAGAATAATTAGTGAAAGTCCTACTGGAAAAACTGAAGGCATCTTGCCTGAGGACATAATTGGTTATTTCTTCAGCCAACATTTGCTGGGTACTTCCCACATGCCAGGCCCTGGCTACAGACTGGTGATACAAGAATGAATAATGCATGGCTCTGGCTCTCATGAAGCTCCCCTTCTAGCCCCAATGAATAATCATTATAGCTTGGTGTTGGGATAGGCATGGGGCAAGGAGGGCACAAGACTTTACATCTAAACTAAAAATTCAGACCAATGCTGCAAAAGAATGACTTCAAGTATCCACTTAGAAGGCTCAGAAGAAACAGATGGACTAAAAGGATATAAAGCTGCACTAAGGAGACGACTTTAAAGACACCTAGTGATTCCAGGGATTTGATTGCACAAACCTTTCCCTGGTAAGGGATTTAATAGGGAAGACACATGCTAATGAAGACAAATTCTTTCTGGGGTACCTAGGAGTTTATGCTCTCTATTGCTTTTAGCCAGGAGTAGTCAGTTTCCTACTTTTTGGTAGAGAGAAAGGAAAAACTCTGTTTGGCAACTGAAGAATGGGGGTGGGGTGGAGGGCAGGGGTAGAAGTGGGAAGAGATGGGGAATAGAAGCTATGATATTAATAGCTGATTTTTCTCTAAAGCAGCGCTGTTCAAGAAAACTTCTGTGATGATGGAAAGGTTCTATATCTGTGTTGTCCAATGCAGGAGCCAGGAGCCACATGTGGCCACTAAGCATTTGAAATATGGCTAGCATGATTGAGGAATTGGCATTTTTATTTTAGTTAGTTCTAATTTAAATTTAAAAAGCCACATGTGGCTAGTGGCTACTATATTGGGCAGCACACATCTGATAATATATATTGAAAATAATAAAACAAACTTCCAGTTGACTGGGTGCTTACTAAATACTAGATGTATTCCTTCCTTACATAGTCTCTTCTATTCTTTTAAAAAAACATGTTACAAAAAATGTGAGGGAGGGGTTGTTGCTCAGTGGTTGAGCACCTGCCTCCCATGTACAAGGTCCTGAGTTCAATTCCCGTTACTTCCCGCCCCCCAAAAATATATATCTTACATTTGCATTGACTGGAAAAGTCCTACGGAAGAGCTGCATTCTTTTCTATGTCTAGACAGAATCACAAAATCAAGCTTCTTGATCCTCCCAACTTTAATCTAATTTCAAGAAAACCAATTTGCTTGCATTTGAAAACACTGGACATTTTGAAAGTGAGAGGGGGACGGGGGTAGGGGGGAAGAGAGATGTTGGAAACATCAGTTTTCAGTTCAAATCATTGGCGTTTCCTTGGATAAATTCCTTCATTACTCTGGAAAGTAGGGATAGCATACAGTATGGGCTTGCTGAGAGGAAGAGGTGAGATGACTGTTGTATATGAAGATAATAAGCACTGCAACGAGCATAGAACTATCTCAATGCATGCCAGTTCCCCTTTGAAAACTAGAGAAAATAAAAAAGGAAGGGAAGGGAGTGAAAAAGAAGGAAACACTGGATCGTCACGGGATTATTTGCTTTCTAGGTGAGGGTAGGCAGGTGCCAGGCTGTGGCAAGGCTTGGGACCACTGGTCCATATAAAGCCTTTAGTACACACTACTTGGCTCAGAGTAACGACGTGATTCAAGCGACTAGTTGCTGTTCCTGTCATCTTTATCGTTAGACTCATGGCGCCCAACCCAGTCTTGTGGGGTTTGGGAAGCCGGAAGCAGCAGGCATTTTGATGGTGGTGGCAGCAGTGGTGCTGGGAATTGGAGGGTGGTGATGCTGTTGTTGTAAGGATGGTGGAAAGTGATCGTAAAGAGACAACGGCATAGCTTTTTCTGTGGCCTTGGCCAAGACGGAGCCAGGAGTGGAGATTATGGAGAAATACTGAAAATACCCTCATAGCCCTTGTTTTTTTTTTTTTTTAAGTTTTTTTTAAGATTATTTATTTATTTATTTATCCTCCCCACACCCCCGTCCCATTATTTTGCGCTCGCTGACTGCTTTCTGTATGTTCTTCTGTGCCTTCTCTTTAGGTGGCACCGGGAACTGATCCTGGGACCTTCTGGAGTGGGAGAGAGGCACTCAGTCTCTTGCACCACCTCAGCTCCCTGCTCTGCTGCATCTCTTATTGTCTCTCTTCTGTGTCTCTTTTTGTCGCGTCATCTTGCTGCACCAGCTCTCCTCATGGGCCAGCTCCTCTCTCAGGCCAGCTCGCCACATGGGCCAGCTTGCCTTTCACCAGGAGGCTCCGGGAATCGAAACTTGGACCTCCTATATGGTAGATGGGAGCCCAATTGCTTGAGCCACATCCGTTTCCCCCCTCATTTTGGGCTTCTCTAGGGGCACTGGAAACGACCGTGTGCTCATACCCTTGCAGAAGCTTACTAGGCTTGCAATCCTGGTCCCAACACATGACCTCAAGCCAAATCTCTGGTATCTGACAAGGCTGATTTTAGAATTTGGCATCCGCTTCCCTCCTTTTGCCCATTTGTCAGTGGAGGGGGCTGGCTGCAGGATGGCTCTGATAGTTAATGGCTTTCAAAAGAACAGACCTGTACAGGTACAAATGTAGAGAGAAAACTACAAACCAAAGGGGAAGGATTTCCCAAAGCTTATAATTATTTGATGTCTTCCTTTCTCTCTTCTCTCTGTTTTTTTTAAATCTATTATTCTATTTCCACATTAGGAAAAATTCAAGCAAAAACTCCTAACAAGATTTGGCATCAGTTCAGTACTTTGGAAAGGGAGTGAATTAGAATCTCGGTAACGTGAAATTGGCTCCTGTCAGCAGGATGACAGGGTCTGAACACACTTCTGGGAGGAGGGCAGGGGGACCGTCTCAGCCAGCCAGTCATCTCTTTTTCTGCTGGTGTGCCTCTCTTGGAGAGACTAATACTGCGGTCCAGATGGCATTCAAATGGCAACAAGAAATACTGGGTGGAGTTGGAATCAAGCGAGAGTAGCAGAGGCTCAGGCTGAATGTAGAGCAAATTGGAGAAAGTCACAAATGGAGAGATGTCACAGCAAAGGAAAAAATAGTCAGGAGGGCTTTGCCTGCTGCTCTAACAGCCGTTCCATGCAAAATGCTTTTCCTTTTCCTTGTCTTCTCCAGAGGAATGCAAGCTTTTTTTTGTTTTTTGTTTTTTTTTTCACATACTTAGGAGTGCATTTCCTTACTCAATTCCTTATTCCTGGATTCAGCCCTTTAAGCATTCATCTACTTCTTAGCAAACTTTCCTAAATCCTTACTATGTGCAAGGCACTGTGGCAATATCACGAGGAATATGATGCTGTCCCTTCTCAGAGATCCAACAGTCAAGTATCGGAAATCAGTGAATGCTAATTCAAGTCAGCATGTGAGAGTGTCACAACAGGGCACCCCAGAGAGCATTTTCTTAGGGTACGCTCCATTTTCACTGCTGCATTGCTAATCACAGGCCTCAAGGTAAGTCCAACAACCCAAACAAGAATTCCATTTTTACGTAAATGGAATTTGATAAGTTTACTCATCCCTTGAAGTTTTCTTTGTTTTAAAGTTGGGGAAATATTCATCTCACAAGACTGTGCTGAGGATTAGCCAGGAGATTTATGGAAATAGCTTAGCATGGTACCCGGCACATAGGAAGGCTTCCATCAGTGTCTGCTTACTGGTGATATGTATTAAGACAACAATTCAATGGAGGATATGATGATTTTGTAGCATCTTGGTGGCACTTTTTTTTTTTTTTTTT
>JAQZBX010000159.1:7016-19160 GCA_029593785.1 Cabassous unicinctus
TTTATGTATTTATCCCCCCCTTGCTGCTTGTGCTTGCTGTGTCCATTCGCTGTGTGTCTGCTGTGTGTCTTCTCCGTGTCTGCTTATCTTCCCCTCGCTGTGAGGTCCCGCTGCATCAGCCCCTCGCGCCGCGTGGGCCGGCCAGCCTGCCCTCACAAGGAGGCCCCGGGAAGCGAACCCGGGGCCTCACACATGGTAAACGGGGGCTCTATCGGTTGAGCCACACCCGTTTCCTGTTGTGAGGTCTTGCTGCATCAGCCCACTAGGCTGCGCGGGCCGGCCTGCCCTCACAAGGAGGCCCCGGGAAGCTAACCCGGGGCCTCGCATATGGTAAATGGGGACTCTATCGTAAGTCTCTCTAAATGGTAACTTTTCTACAGTCATCTTTTGCTCAAAACAAGATAGCTTACTTGTTTTGAGAAAAAAAAAACACTTCAATGAAAATTTTGGTTATGCAAAGGTATAAATACTGTGGATGGAGAGTCTGACACTGTGAGAAGCTAAACTGCTCTGCAGGAGGTAAAAATGTATCTTCATATTTATCCAAGTAGACTCTCTACTAATAGTTGATATGGTGCCTGGGTGATGGTTCTGAATGAAGGGATTTTTTTTCTTTTATTGATGCTGAGAGACCACATTAAGCATTGCTCTGGGTCTCAAGAGCATGCTGAAAGCTATTCCCTTTGGGAGGGTGTACATTGGCATTTACAAAATGGTGCACATTGTGGACTGGAGGAGTGTAACAGCAAGCAGGGAATCCTAGAAAAGGAGCATGGCCTCTGAGCCCTAGGAACCATGATACTTGATGTTCAGGTTAGACTTGTATCTTTGCATTTATCTCCCTTACCAACATATTTTGGAAAAGTGTTATTGAAAGTTAAAGTTGGTTTCTACTTGTACTTTGGGGGCATTAAAAGAAAGATCTGTGTCTAAATTTAATAAGTGTTTGAGGGAGAGGAGAAATAACAGATAATAGCTGCTTACAAATGGCAACCAGCAGAGCATCTCAGAACAGTGCCTAGATTCCAGTGTGATAAGAAACAGCCTAGGCCTATTTGCGGAACATGTATTTCTCCAGACACCTCTAAATACTTGTAGAGGAGAATTTCTTATGAAACTGGATTTCCTGCTAATAATTATTTGAGTATTAAGAAGGAAAACCCTGAAGGGAGGAATAATGGGGACTGAAGAATGCTTACTGTGTGGCCAATGATATTTAATCCCAAAGATTCATTTCTGTGAGATTTTTAGCGTCTGAAATTATTTTCTCCTTAAGAATTTGATAAACTCCCAAGACATAGTGCTAATTTGAAAGGAGCAGACTATGAGAAGTATTCCTCAAAGAGTTGCCTGGCACTGATTTTTTTGTTTTTATTTAAAAAGAAGAAAAATTATTTATATATAATAGAGCCCACTTGTGAATATTTAGACAAGCTTTCAGTTTAATAGTCCCTGTCTGCTACCTCTCCATGATTTGCCTGCAGTGGAATGGTCGCTTAAACAAGTCTCACAGCTGATTGGATTAGGAATACAACTGACATAAGAGAAAACCTCCAGGCTTGTTTTCAGATAAACAGAATCTCTCTCTCGTAAATTTACATTTTAACATGGTTGGGTTAGTCACGTGAGCTGCATTCCTTAGACATATAAAGTAATACAGATTCTGATGCTTAGAATATATCTTGGGGGCAGCAATGATAGTCGTATGCAAATGTAGTACTGAAATCCTGCCTTCAGATAACCATAGAAAAATGAAGAAAATGCTCAAAGAGGAACAGATGAGGTAGCATTTGGCCCAGATATATAAAGAAGAACTTTATTGACCGAAATTATGCATTTTTGGCAAGAATACCACAGAAAAGAGCTGTGTTCTTCTTATTGCAGCACATCGTGGGTCTCTTAATGTCAATGTGATTTTACTGAAGATGTTGATATCACTCACCCAGTTAAGGGAATTTTCTCTTCTCTCTTAATAAGCACGTTTTTCTCCTAGCAGCGTGTCCTGGAAATCTCTCTATATAAGTTCATAGCTAGCTTCTGCATTCTTTTTTTTTCAGCTGCATAGCAAATCTATTTTTTAAAATTCAACCATCCTCCCATGTTTTGGTATTTAGATTGTTCCCAATATTTTGCAGTTACAAAAAAAATAGTACAGCACATAAACTTGTATGTATATAGTCATACATATTTTGCATTTTTGGAGATATATCTTCAGAGTAAACTCCTGGAAGTGCAATTGCTGAGTCAAAAAAATAAATGCACATGTAGCTTTGTTAAGTATTGCCAACATTACCTCTTAAAGATTTATATCAATTTTCATTCCCACCAGCAATATATGGTAGCCACCTTTTTCCCCACAGCCTTACAAACAGAATGGCTATCACATATTTTAATTTTTGCTTTTCAGAAAGGTTAGGAATGGCATCTCAGTGTTTTTTTAATTTGGATTTCTCTAATTAAGAGTGAGTTTACATTTTTCCCATAAGGGCCATTTTTTAAATATTCCTTTGGCATCTTTTATGTATCAATTTTACATATTTTGGTGAATTGTTCGTTCTTTTTCCATTTTTTCAATAGGGTTTTTAGTCACTAATCCCTCAATTTTAAGGAGTCCTTTATGTATTAGAGTTATATATTTGTCTATGGTATATGCTATAAATATTTTCTTCCAGATAAATTGTATTCTGACTTTGCTTATGCTGGTTTTGTCGTGGAAATTTTCTTATTGTTATGTCGACATATCAATTATTTGTAATTGCCTACTCCAAAGTTTTAGAGGAATTCAATCATATTGTTATTTTTGCTGTTTCATTTTTCACATTTAGATCCCTAAGCCATTCCATTTGTTTTCGTTTAAGTTGTGAAATAAAGATCTAATTTCATTTTTTCCCACTGGCTATTCAGTTATCCCAGCACCATTTACTGAGAAGTCACTCTTTACCCAGTGATTTTAGATTGCATATCTTTGTTATATACTAAGTTTCCATATGTGTTTGGGTCTAATCATTGTATTCAGGTCTATTCGTTTGTTCCTGAGTAGGGTATCAGTTCTTGGCTGTTTTCCTATCTTATTGTAAATTACTTAAGTTTCATTTCAATCTACTCCCCCTTGGCGTTTTATTCTTCATTTCTGAAACGATTTTGTTTTTTCCAACCATTTCTTTCCTGAGTTTCATAAACTCATTTTTCATTATTCCCCATTTTTTTTAACCCGCATCTATTTCTGTACCTCTGATTCATGCTGGTTTTTCATATCCTCACATTCTTGTTTGAGTATATTTAATTCTCTTGAGAGAATAAACTTGCAGTTTGCTTCTGCTTCGCAGGTTTTTTTCTGGGGGAAATTTTCCTCAGTTCATGTGTGTGAAATTTTATTTCCTCATTTTCTGCAGTTGTTCATTATTGATTTTGTTTTCTTGCAGTTCATTTTTATTGTATTGTAGTGTTTTACAAGATTCCTACATATGATATTGTTTCTGCCACACTGGTTTAGTCCAGATACTTGAGTTGTTTTTGTTTCTTCGCTTGCGTGCTTATTTATTTTGAGGATGGAGGAGGGGTTGTGAATCCTCCTACGTCGGGGTTCTCTTTTGTCTCAAGGGTCACTGAATCTCCTTCCCTTTCCTTTCTTCTTTTCTTCTCCACCACCCAGTTACCCAAGGGCTTATCTTCCTTCCCTTTTACCTTTTTTCTCTCACAGAAGCTATGCATTTGGAAGACTGTCTCTTTAAACTGGACCTGTCCTTTAAAATCAGGATTGCTTCTTTAGATGGAGTCTGTCCTTTTCAAATCACAGCCCTGGCTCTTTTACTGGCACCTGGCCCCTTAAGACACACTCAGACTTTGAAAGCCCTTCCTTGCAGTTTGCTGTCACATGTTCTCATCTGCCCTGTTGCTTTTCAGTCTTTTCAGAAGAAGGTTGGACTTAATCTTTGTGGTGGTCACTCCCTCCCATCCTTGGCCACTGTGCTAGTTTCCTTCCCCTCTCTTTCCAGGCCGACTTTCTTGGTTTACCGTTGCTTGCTGGGCTGGGGTGGAAGCCTGTGGCTCTGGGCACTGGTATTTGTTGATTTTTCTTTTTTTACTGTGAGGCATCTTGCCCTTTCACTTTCTATGTCTTCAAGTAACTTTGAGGGTTCCGTTTTGTGTGGACGTTTTGTATATGTATAGTCATTTCCCCTGGTACAGAGAGGAAATTACTTCACAGCCTTTGTTGTCTGCTGCTACCCCAAAATCCTGTGTGTTTTGGGTTCAGCAGAAACGTGTTCATGGCCTCGGCTCTCACAAATATTTTTACTGCTCCTCCCATAGAGCACATGTCCAACTCGGGGCATAATTATTGTGACGTTTGCTATCTTTTTGATGCCTAATCCGTGTTGGGTAAGGTGTTAGTCACTAGTAACTTTATACTATATTCATGTTTTATCGATTCCTCAAAGTAATCCTGCAAAGTAGGTTTTATTACCTTGCGTTTAACAATAAGTGAACTGAAGCAAGCAGAGGGCCAGAAAAATTGCCTAAGTCCACTCAGCTGGGAAATGATAGAATATGAGATCTAAAGTACTCCTTTTTCACTCCAGTACCCATGTTTTTCAAACCATAGCTATCCCATTTCCTTTTCCACTAGTTATTGGGTAGATTTGGTCTATGGATGAGCCCCTGGGAGGACCGTTATGTGAAAGTTTCATGCCAGCTCTGGAAATGACCACCATCTGGCCAGTGCTTTCTTCCCCTGAAACAGAGCTGCCTTGACAGACCTATCCCTTAAGGGTTCATTATCAAGTGTGGGTCAAAGGAGGGGAAAGTTATAATGTAATTGTTGTAGAACATGTGGTCAGTGAAAGTACACACACACACGTTTGAAAAATCAATTAATGCATTCTATTTCGTCAGTTCAGGTTTATATGAGTTTTAAATTTTTCAAATTACTGTCTTTATATTTTTTTAAAATTCTGGCTTGCAATCAAAGATATATTGCTCTAAGTTTCATGAAATTAGGCTACACAAGATAACAACAAAAGAACTGCACAAGTTTAATGCCTCTATTAAATTTCTTCATGCTTTATGGTAGCTTAGTGAAATACCATTGTAAATACTGATGAATTTTAAAAAATCAAGAATAATTAATGGAGCAATAATCACAGCATTAATTTGAATTTAAAAGTTTGGAGTGCACTGACAAAATTCTATTAAAGATGCATAAATCGAAAACACCAGATACAGGAAATTATATGATTATGATGATATTTGCTTTTTGAAATTACCATCTCAACAATTTAGAATTGTTAATTTTTAATTCATTAAATTTTTTCAGAATCAAGGAATGAATTCAATAATTATATAAAAATTCTTTAAAAATCACTTCCTTGCAGTGTTGATGCTATTGAAAATGTCCATAATCCCAAAGATGATGACTCTGGAAAAGATACAAAATTACTACATATAAATTTAAATTTATACACAATTGTTAAAATGTTTATTTTAAACAAAATTCTATGTATTTATCATGAAAATACTATTTGTTCATCACATGGTAATTACACACATAAGTTTGTTAAATTTAAAACTTATTTACCAGGTCTTCTATAAAAATCAGTAGGAAATACAAGTAACTAGTCAAAAAACGGGGAAGAGTGTACAGAAACACTTAAAGAACTGCAAATCTGTTCTACAGTAAAGTAACATTTTTCACATGACAAACTAAAATAAATTATAAAAATTTCTATATGATGGTGGTTTGGGGATAACAGGAATGTGTAGTTTTATGACAAAATTGTAAACTCCTGCAAATGTTTTGGGGGTCATTTCGCAATATCTGACACAAATTTTATTTCATTTCCTTTCTAGGAATTTTTTTATAAAATCATAAACTATGCCAAATTATTGGTGCTCCAAAAACTCAGGATGCATATATACTTGATCAAAAAAAGGTATAAGGACAACGTTCTCATGGCAGAGTACACGTGCATAGTCTACCTGTACGCATCTGAAGGCGGGTGCCACCTGCTGGGGTGCCACGCCGGGCTGTGCTCTCCTACAACGCACTCGAAGAATTGTTGCATTATTAGCAATAGCTTAAAACAATAAACGATGTCCATCATTAGGGCAAATCATTTTTTTTAAAAAACCATTACATGTGTAGTTTGTGAATAACATATTCTGGAATGAATGTATGAAATGAAAATTTGTTGAAAATTTTCAGATTTGACTAAATTTCCATCTGTCACATATCCAAGGATGCCAACAACAATAACAGTGAGATGCTGACACCAGATTTCAAACACAATTTGTGACTTCAAATTTCAGTGTACAAGGTGTTTTGATAAGGTTTGAGAGTATGGATTTTATATTTATACGGTCTTAGTGCAAATCCAAGCCTGATTACTTCCAGCTAGTAAAGTATTTAACATCTCTAAGTCTGTTTCTTTATCCATAAAATATAAAAATATATCTTTTTCCTCTCAGGTTTCTAGTGATATTTAAATATAATAATAATAAAAAAGTACCAGGCACAATTTCTCACACATGGTAGCTAGCTAATAAAAGATTTCCCTTCCTCATGTCAATCACTTAACACATTATATATTTTCATTTAATATACTATATTATCAGATTTTAAAATTAATATGTTTTTAAAGCACTTTGAGTTTTAGAAATATGAATAATCCAGTTCTATGCACGTTTGAACCTGCAGTCAGTCTTCACTTCAGTATCACCCATGAGAAATATAAAATTTAGACAAGGTTTAATTTCTACTACGCATTTATTAGCTGATATTATTTTGAGATTTTCATATGAATCCTCTACTGCTAGCATATGTGTATTCAAGGATCAAAATCTGCTGCCACTAAAGATTAAGATGTGATTGAGAATTTTACATAATTAAAAATGCAACACTCCGTGCTAATTCTTACCATCATCAAAAAAAATAATAAAGAGCTAACTCTAACTTAAAGCCTGAAAATGTTCCTTTATTTTAGGATTAAATTCAATGAAATTAGGTCAGCTCCGTGTGAAAAGTGAAACCAAAACGCTTCTGAAGACTAAAAAGAAGCTAAATGATACATTGATTTCATGTGAATGCATTTTAATTTCTACTGAAGATAATCTAAAAGTTCTCAGTGAATACCAGTAATTTTTTTATTAGCACTTTGTTTTCAATGCGTCAGTTTTCCTTACTCTCTGCTTTATTGAAAATGCCAAAGTCTTTTGCACCATGACTGAACCCTGAGGGTCAATGGGACTATGGTTAAGGTTTGGCCTTGAGAATAATCACTAGGTTTCTAGAATCGAAACAATTGAAGTCTCCTTTTCTTTCACTAGGAGTTTTGAACATTTGAGTCTCCCCTCTTTTTTTTTTTCTTTATATTCTAAGGGGAAAGGGCCAGTTTCTATGATCCAGGCACAGTATGCTATTATATCTGCTAATTTGGCAAAGATGTCTATGTTATCACCAAAATTCTTGCTTCTCTTTTCATGTTCTAGGATTGCCATGCAACAGGCAAGAACTTAACTTCCCAGACTCCTTGCATCCAGGTGGTCGGCAATGTGACTGTTTTGAACCAGCAGAGTGTGGGATGAAGTGAAAGAAGTGCCCAGTCCTTCTCCAGTTACTATAGGATCTTTCTGCTGATAGGATGGGGACATTAAAGAGGGCAGTGCCTGGAGGAAGCACAGATGGAGGAAGCCTTGGTCTGCTACTCCCTGGGTGATTTAAAGCAGTCTAATGACGGAGAACACGGCACTGGAAACCATTGCAGGAGCAAGAAGAAACTCCAATTGCTTTTGAAAATAATTGAACTTATTTGTTATTCTAATGAATGCAAATATTTTCCCCAAAACATATATTTAATATATTCATGTTTAGTTTGCTTTGTTTATATCTTTCAGATTCAAATATCTTGCTTTGAAAAACATTAATTTAAAAAATTGTTTTAAGTTTGCTTCAGTGGGTAGGTATATATCTGAAAAATGAGGATGATGTGGTAATTTTCAAACTTGCAATTTTAGAATCCTGTTTTTCACTATGCTAGGAAACCCAGCAGTGAAAGGGCTAAAACAGAAGACTTCTTCTAAGACTAATAGAGTTGGATGAAGTTCAGATAAGGCAATTGCTAGTTTTCCCACTCATCGCGGCAAGTTTTCTTTTGAGATTCTTTTTTTTTTTTTTTTTAATATAAGAGTTATTTAGAAGGTTAAAAAAAAAAAAGATGCTGGTGACCAAAATGAGGAATAAATGTGAGTGTTGGAACAAAAAAATTTACTACAGATAGTCTGCTGGCTCAAGGTTCAATAAGGAACCCATAACAAAAGACATGCCTTGAGTGGGAGGACCAAAATGTGTGCCCAAGAAATGTTCCTACCACGTATCAACAGTGATTGTTGCTAAAAGACTGGAATGGATACACATAGGAAACCATAACTTTTCTTGAGTATGTGTTGTAATGTTTCTCTCTGACTTGGTCTTTATTTATTCCTCTATTTATTCAGTACAATTAAGTGATCTTTATAAGGCTCTTACCTGTATGTTCATCAACATCATGAAGATTATTGAGGCCAAACAAGACTATGTTCTGAAACTCAGTAAAGTCATCAATGAACTTGTTACTTCCCCAGTAACAAGCAATCTCGTGGCAGATTCTGAAACTTAAATAATCTGGTCAAAGTTGTAGGGAAGAGGGCTACAGCTATACATTCCACAGCCACACTCCAACTTCTTCCAAAATCTGCTTCTGGTTTAGAATAATACTGATATCTAAAAGGCAAGTGGAAAAAAGTCCTGCTCTCAGAATTTCAGACTCATTGCTTTACAGAAAATATCATCTACCAACAAACTACATTCATGGTTTCACTATTTAGAATATAGATTTTATAATGTGATGATTTTAGTCCTTTTCATTGGAGATATGAAAAATAGGTCATTAAGTTGTAATCTTGGAAGGACCATCCCATCAATTGCCTATTCATTATTTTGACTTTTTTTTTCTCTCTTTTTATTAGGCCCATTGTACTTGACTATCATATAACACCCAGATGTAAGACCATGACTATGCCATACTCTTTGGGAATATAAATATGAAAATCATGGATTTTGTGGAGCTCCTAAAATATTGATCATCCTAGAGAAATGGATGTCTAGTTTTTCCTGTATGATTTTCTAAAACTTGGGGGGATTCTTACTGGAGGTAGTCTGCCAGGAAGCAAAATTTTCTCACCTATTTGAGAAATCAGTACAGTGAAAGGGCTAAAGGTATAATAAATAGTTTTATAACAATGTAATTCACTGTTCCTGCCTTCATCAGTTGTTTAAGCATGCTAAAAAAAACTTGCAAATTTGAAAACAGGCTTATTCCCTTGAAACATTTTATGCATCCCTCTTGGATCACCAGATAATTCCTAGCCCTCTTTCAAGTGTCATAATAGATGTCACCTGCTTCAGTATTTCAATCCACCTGAGGTGGAATGGGTCAATTTTCCCTCGATACTCAGCACCATATCATCCACATATTTAAAGCTTTGCTTCTGTCATTAGATTATATTCTAATTTCTAGCATTTAGATTATATTCTCATTTCCACAGCACATATATACATAAGATGCCTGCATTATGTTTCCAAATGCTAAGGAAACCTTAACATATCTCAGTGGAAAACACACGGAATCTGTTTGACTCCCGTGCACATGGGCTCCTCCCTGCTCTCACACCCAGGAACGATAGATTGGGTAAGTGTACCCATGATGATGGAAGAGTTTGGTTTGTATTAATTGCTCTTCAGTACATCCCAGCTGGCTATTAAGAAAGACAAAAGGAAAAGGGCATTTACAAAGATTTTGAGCAAGGGCCAAAAAGTCCTAGTAATAGTGCATTAATCAAATTGCAAAGGTAGCCAACAATACTGGAGAAGGAGAAAGATGAATACACCCTTATCAAGAACTTCAGTTAGGGAGCTATTTGTCAATTCATCTAATAAGCCAGATAGCATGATGTATATATATACTTATGTTTATGTATATGCATCTATATGTCTATGTGTGTATATATGTATATATTTGTATATATACATACAAATTCAGCTTAAATCGTTTTTCTAAATTAAATATAGACATACATGTACCAATTTTGGGTACAGGACTACAGTTTTATTTGAGTATACATAGGATACACAGTGATAAGCTTTGCTTCACTTAAATAAATGACTCTCTTATATTTTTTACCTAAAGAAATTAACTCATGAAATTTTAAGGAAGTTTCCTAGGGTGTAGTATAGATTGCAACCATGGCCCCAATTCTTCACCCCTCCCAATATTCCCACCTTTTGTCTTATAATTTTGCAGTGCCTCTTGCCCCAGACAGCGGGTAGGAGACATAATTTCCTGCCCCTGGCTCTGTCACATGACTTGATTTGGCCATAGGATATTAGCCGATATGATAGTACAGAAACTTGAAATGCATTTTCACAAATTTGCTTCTCTCTCTGGCAATTTTGCCTGGGTGGAAAACACCCCGGTTTGCCCAACAGAGAATGAGAGGTGAGTGGACCAGAGGCAAGCTTCCCTGGTTGTCCCACCCAAGAGCACTTTAATGATCCAGGCCTGAGAGCTAGCCCAGGCAAGGGCAGCAGAGCTGCCTGGCTCACTATTGTAGGATGCTGAGCTTCAGTGGTTGCTGGTTATGCTCCAGTCTTGTGAGAAAAGCTAAGTAGAATACAGGGCTACATATCTAATAAATTGCAGAGCCAGGATTTAAATCCTGGCATTCTGGCTTTGAAGCCCATGTTTTTTACCACTGCCGTCAACTGCTTCTTGTCATGATGATAGCAGTTACTTTGCAATGAATGCTTCTCATGTGCCAGTGGTGTGCTAAACATGATGCATGCGTTTCTCAGTTAATCCTCAAAATAACCCTGTGTGGTATGTATCGTTGCCCCTTTAAAGATGACATTGCAGAGTTTATCAGTGTTTGGATCCCCACCTCAAATGGAGTCAGGATTTAAAACTCTGAGCTATTGAACTCCAAAGCATATGATTTTGCTGTGCACATTATAACTTTATATCAAGGAATAATCAATAGCCTGGAACTTATCAACATGAATTGTTAGACTGGACAAACCAGACGACTCCTAAACAGGTGTTTGACATTGGCCATAACAATAATCATTAAAAGATACACCTTCCACTAATACAGGTTCAGAGGTTTCTAACTGTCTGACATATCAAAACTCATCTTAATTAATAGTGAATCTACATCTAAATTTATCAATTAATACATATATAGTTTTCTGAAATGATTTCAATTGGAAAAAATGGGATTTTTGAGTAAAAATACTGATATTAACATAACATCTACTTTTGTTACCTGCCAAACCGCCATTAAAATGACAGTAAAAGGGAATAAACTCAGAAGGATTAGGAGAATGGGAGGAGAGACAGGAGCAGCACAATTTTGGAAGCTGGAAATCAAATGGAACAAGTAAAAAAATGATTTATTATAATCAAGAAAATGAATCCTAAGCAACAGAGGGAAGATGAGAAATAATTCTAATATAATTTGCAGGCTTCCCCCAAACTAGGATCACGTGGAACCTTCTTGGGGGAGGGAGGTTGCTAGAATCCTGATGTTTGAAAGTTTGTTACAGCATCTTTTACATTCAAAGCTTCCCTCCCAACCTCCTTTTTGTGGGTAACTGAAACTCCTCAGCGTGGAAAGAGTAGAGAAGAGGGTCCCTGAACTCGGCTAGCTAGTCACAGCCAAAGGTATGGACACCACATTAAAAACGGGTGTGAGTGAAAGTAGTGTACTGGATACTGACACACCC
The DNA here is from genome assembly GCA_029593785.1 of Cabassous unicinctus. NCBI lineage: Eukaryota > Metazoa > Chordata > Mammalia > Cingulata > Chlamyphoridae > Cabassous > Cabassous unicinctus. The sequence goes on from JAQZBX010000159.1 coordinate 18,832, forward strand.
AGACTCCCTCCCTCTCTTGGCTCTAAGATACTAGCAAGCAGGCCTTCACTTTTGAAGCAGGTGACTGGAAAAGGCTCCCCTGGAGAACAGGTAAGTGCATTTAAAAAAAAAAATCATAAAAATGTTCACCCCAGGGGAACTGTAGTTAAACAGCCCAGCAAGATTATCCAAGAGGAGTGTTCATAGAAAATTCCATTCATTCACTCAGAGGTTCTTATCACTCCTCTTTAAATATAAGTAGACTTCCAAGTATTGCCAGAGGAAAGCTTCTAACATGGATAAGAGATTCCAAAATGAAATAAACAAACATTAAAAAAAGGAAAACGGAT
>JAQZBX010000159.1:19260-50789 GCA_029593785.1 Cabassous unicinctus
CCCCCCCCCCCCCCCCCAGTGAATGTGGCCCACTTGCACTTGGAAAAAAGTGTCATTGAAGATGTTATTAGTTAAGATAAGGCCAAACTGGCTTAGGATGGGCCTTAATCCAATGACTGGTGTCCTTCTGAGAAGGGAAAAAATGGGCACAGCTGACCCACACAGAGGAGAATGCCATGCAAAACTGAGGCGGAGATTACACCCAGGAATTACACAATACAGAGAGTGAATGGGGGAGCGGCAGGGGACAGTCACATATGTGAGGTGAGCTAAACCAGAATTGTTCATGACGATGACTCAAAGGGTAATACCAAAAATAAAAACTTAATAACAAGTACTAGAAATACAGTAGCGAATATTTAAATAATCAGCAATAAGTGGCCATAGTGTTGATCTCTCTGGTTACAGCTGTTTTTGTTTGTTTTTGTGGGGGGAAAAACTCATGGAACCATTTTACTCTTTAAATCATTAGCATGTGAAAAAGCACATAATATGCAAACTAAAAATAATTACAAGGTGGAAAAATGAAAAATAAAGTATACCTGAGTACAATACTTAAAAAAAAAAAAAAAAGGAAGGAAAAAAAAAGATCTCTTAAGAGGCCCTGAAATAGAAATACCAGCATCTGGAGGATGACTTGAAGGAGGACCTGCCCACTACACTGACTCCTATGGCAGGGAATCCCTGGTTGTCCTCACCTGCCCTCTAACCTAGCCACGAGGGAGAGAGAAGAGGTGTGAATGGGCATTTTGTTTAGCTGAGTGATAGTTTCTGTGGCTTATCTCTCCTCAGAGTTGAAAGAGTCTTCATAGAAGGAAGTGAATCATATGTTTTTCCTGCTTGCTAAATTACACATTGTAAATGTTCAAGATTATTTTTAGTGTTCAGAATAGATTTGACAAATGGAATATAACCCTTGGTAGGTACTGATCTCTGAAATCTAGGTCACAGGCCACATGCATTTGCAGGCAGTACAATATACAAGATAAGAGGACGGGCTATAGAATCACTCCGGATTTGAATACTAGCCCTGCCATTCACTAGCATGATTCTAAGTAAGTTGCTAAATGCTTAGGCTCAAATTCATTATCTATAAAAGGGAGTTATTTTGAAGTGTGAAATATTACATGAAAGTGAAATTTCTTTTATTTATTTTTAATATTTAAGAATAGGTAATTCTTATTCTTACACTTAATAAATAGTAGTGATTTTTAAAATTCTTTTAAGAATGCCATTCACGGACACCTAAATGGAGGGTCAGGTTAGAATGGAAATAAATGTGCTACTCAAAAACAATTTTTGTTATAATTAGCAAAGATAGAAGCTCTACCAATAACAGAAAATGGATGTTTTTTAGTTTTGTGTGATTGTGATAAAAAAGTTATATACAAATGTAAACATATTCATCAAAATATCATGTTACTGTATATGATTTTAGATCAATTAAAAATACTCTTGACCTGTAAAACTATGATTTTTTCAAAGGTAATTTCTTTGCATAAATAGGAATAAATATTATGGGTTTGAAAGTCTTAAGTCCAAAAGAGAAAAGATATATACCTACAAAGAAAATAATTCTGCAATCTCTTTGAATTATAACTAAAGTATTTTTATGCTCCCTATGTAAAAAAAAATTGCATACTCGAGTGATTTATTTTTGGATATAAACTTGAAAAATCTGTAAATGAAAAAAACAGTAATTTGTAACGATGACTAGATAGCAAAGTCTTGAGGTTGACAATCCCCTTCCAAAATTCTTATCTGATACTCTCAATATGTTTCCTGTCCTCGGAAGAGCAGCCGGGATTTAGCTGTTTGATGCTGCAACCCCAAATCATCTCACAGATACTACCAAAGGAATAAACTCCTCAAAAGTTGCCTAATTTAATTCTCGGTGTTGAAGCCATACAAATAGGTAGAGTAGGAAATGCACTGTGAACCTGTTAGCGTTGCGGGGTGATAGAGTCAGCCAGTGTTATATGAAGTACTGAAACATCCCTCTTTGGATTTACATATCTACTTATAGGATACCAGTCAGTTCTCTTTTCTTTGTTCCTGCTTTTTGTCTTATCCAGATTTCTACCTCATTTCCCACTCTGGCTGGTTGATTTCATCCCCTAGGCAGTGTCATTCTCATCTACACCCAAGTCCCTCACACATCTTCAGCTCTAGGTTTTACAATATGCAGAGTGGCTTTATCAGGTTCTAGACTATGCTGGGTGCTAACCCTGGCGCTTATTGATTTTTTTCCCTAGTATGTCCCACCATGTTATGCATATGTGATCAAAATAAGGAAAATGATAGCAATTTTTATTTTTTCCACATTTATAGAAATATATTGCATGCTTTTGTTTGTTTTGTTGGGGTTTGTACAAGACAATTTTTCTCAGATGTTTGCCCTTTCTTCATAAAACACTTTTTAAGCTTGATAATACTAAAATATTTACACTTCATCATTATAATCCCCAACAGTAAGATAGGAAGATCGACAATCACTACAGACAAAGAAGAAAAAGGCATAAATAAGACTGAAAATCATTTTCCATCTTATATAGACATTGCCTTGGATTTGTTCTTACCTATCATCAAACGTTTTTACAGTCTGTTCCATGGTTGAGCTACGTGCAGCCCATAAGTACTTCAATTCGTCACCAAAACTACTAGAAGGTGACGTCAAATACTAACACCAAGAGATGAATCTTATTAATATTTGAACAACTGTAACAGTTCCTCTCCCTGAAATACAAACTTGTTCACATATATAATTTAGCAATATTCTACATGAGGAGAACTCTATGTCTAAGAATTAATATGTGTACGATCTTAGTGTTCAATACTTCGCAAAGGGTGTACTAAATAGCAATTATTAGTAGTAACAGTGCATGCATCTGGAAGAAATGAACCACAAGTGTCTTCAAAGAGGCAGGGTTTTAAACTAACAATATAAAGCTCTAGTAGATCTATTTTCCCACCATTTATCTTAGATCTTTTCTTCTTTTAACCAATGTGCTTTATTTGGGTCATTGAATATTTGGATTTGATTGCTACATAATTGTTTAGTTTACACACATGTGATCATTTATTAATTCAGTTGAAATAACTTGATGGACTATTCTAAAGACAATTCCATAGTAACATTTCTACAAAGCATTATCCCTTACTAGACTTAAAATTGACTGGAAATTCCAATTAACCAGAAGAACCTACTCTCCTTTCAGTGAGATATACTTATGCTCACATTTTTCTTTGAATTTTATTTAGGCAGAGAAAAGTGGATGGATTCTGTGTTATTTCTGTATTGGGTCACAGACATGTAAGGGCTACCATAATGTAATATTATTATTATGACTTACAAAATTATTTATATTTTCAGACAAAAGTGTTATACCACAAAAGAAATTCTTTTGCCACCTCCTAAGAGTATAAATAATAAATTTAACAGGCAATCTGATAAAAGGCTGTCCATTTGTTCATCGTCTCTGAGAAGGATGAATGACAGCTAGAAACATCATAAGAAAAGTTTATCTGATCTTTGGGCGGTAGCAAAAGGGTGACTTGATGTGATGATATCCCCATCAAGCCAGAATCAACCGCAGCAAGGAAGGGTAATGCACACAGAAAATAAGTTAAATCTGTAGGAGCAACACATTTACCATTACCAAGTACTAACAAATGTTAAAGAGGGCAATTTTAAGTATGCTGTTAATAACTAAGGAAAATTTCACAAATCCAGAAATGTGATAAATGTCATGCACTAGCAAAATTATTGAACAAAAATCCCCCTAAGGGGGATTAATAACCCTAAAGTCATGAATAAAAAGGATTAGAGTAGATGCCTATGATATTTGTGAACAAAAAGTAATTTTAATGGATTTGGTAATTTTTTTACTTTTCAAGCACTAAGTAATGAAGGAAGAAATATATCAACTTTTCCACAGTATAGAACAAAACCGCTTGAGTTTTTTTTTTAAACAATTTATTGAAGTATATCATTCATACATGAACATACATAAACAATGTGTTCAGTAAACATTGTGAACTTACAAAACAAACATGCATAATATCATACAGGGTTCCCACACATTACCCCACCACAAATACTTTGCATTGCTGTGAAACATTTATTAACAAATTATGAAAGAGCATCGTCAAAGTTTTACTACTAACTATAGTCCATATCTTCCTCCCCATACCTTTTTTTAAAGGATTTATTTATTTATTTATTTACTTTTATCCATTTTTACCCCCTGCTCCATTTTTGCTGTTTTTGTGTCCATTCACTGGGCAACTTTTTGTGTCCATTTTCTGCCCTCTCTTCTCTTCCTTCTCTTCCTGTCTTCACTGGGATTCAATCCTCGGAACCTCTGATGTGGGAAAGAGGCGTCTTACCGCCTGTGCCACCTTATTTCCTGTTTTTTCAGCACGTCTTGTCTTGGTTTTCCTTTGTGTCACTCTCCTATTAACGTCATCATCTTGCTGCATGGCCCATGGGGCCTGGAGGTGCACTCGCACTTGGGGCCTGGTGGCTCACATGCCTTCTTTATTTTATTTTTTTATTTTTACTGGGAGGTCCCGGGGATCGGACCCAGGTCCCTCCATATGGGAGACAGACGCCCAACCACCCGAGCTACATCCGTCCCCCTGCTATATCTCTTAAGATTGACCAAAGATACCCAAAGTTACAGTCTTTTCCCATACAAGATGGTCATATAATAAATCAGGCTCAGTTTATCATCAGCATTCTAAAAACCAGACCTAGGGAGAAAAACTTGGTCTTGGGACACATGCATGGTTTCTAATACAGCGAATGTTTAGCCTACCCTGATTATCACAAAATCAGGACAGCGAGAATATTCGCACGCTTATTAAGTTTTAATCGTGAAATATGTTTTCTTTTAAAATATTCTAATATGATTAGAGGATTGGCAAATGAATATTTTTTTAATTTTATATATACATGTTTGATTGTAACCATGGTATCAAGAAGCCCTTGTCTTGTTCTCTGTCTTTGGAACAAAAATTTTTAATAACTGATGGCAATAAATCGTTGGATAGTTGGATTGACAATCAATTTAGACTTTCTTTTTTTATTTTTATCTAAAGATAAGCTATTCCAGCAGATTTGGACATTTTAATGTAGTTGGTTATTTGGTTTATACTGATTCTCACTACTGATACATATTTTCCATCATGGACATGCAATTGTGAATACACTCCTAACCCCAAGTGATAGTCCAAACTACCTCAGACTAAGTAAATCTGAGAATGGGGAAGTCTGAATTCTAGATCTGGCCTCATGACTATTTGTGGGTCTTTGTAAAGAAACACTTGCAGTGTTAGGAAAACATATGTAAGGATATGAGAACATGAAATTTAACATGCTCTTGTTTCTAATTAATGGGAAATATGTCTAAGAAATGGTTGTATACATTAATTTCATTTTATTAAAACACACAATTAAATTAAAGAATTAGAAAATAGCCTCTGAGTATTTTAATATTCAGTTTATGACTACCACTTTGGATTACTGATAGATGAAATGGGTTGTGGTAGGTTAATCTCTGGCTCATTTATGGGTTTCAATATAAACATATTTGATCTGAGCAAAATGGGCAAGTGAATTACTTTCCTTGTTCTCTCATTTCTCATCATTCCTCTTTCTGGAGACCGTCCATCACTAGTGTACACACCCCTCCTCCCACCCCCAGTAATAACCAGAGCTGATCCTTCAGAGGCCATTGTTCCTTGCCATCCCTTGTTTCAGTTCATCTATGAAAGACTAGAAATGCATAAGGGAACCATTCGTGGCTTAGTTGTGACTGTTGAGTCCTACAATGTGACAAAAAAGACCACAAGGTTTATGGTGATTTTGAAAAAGAAATAGTGGTATTCTTGTTTTGTGCCTGTCCCTAAGATTTTGGGTTGAATACATTCTTTTTGGAATGTTAATACTTCTGTTTTGTTAATTAAATGAACCTACCAGCCCAACAACTGTCCACAGAGATACACAAACGATCTCCAGATTCATAGCCATGGTTTGTCCTTTAGGTGGGATCAACAAAATGCACAAAAATGCACAAAACATTCATCTTCAAATGACTTGTGTTTGTCTTCCTATCATGCTTTATCCTTTATTTCCCATCTTTCAATCAATTTCTTTTTCCTTTCCCTAACAACCCCACAGTTTTCTACTTTTTAATTATTTGTCTTAAGTACTCTTTGCTTTGTAATTAATCTCTCTTCTACTTCATTCTTTACTCTCCTTCAAAATTAAGGACACAGTGTTCACAAAGATTTGAAGTTGTCTAGAATCAAACTAAATACTTGTTCCATCATATACTAGCTTGGCTGGCTAAGTAATGTTGCCTTTTATGTCTTTTCTCATCTGTAAAATGGGCATAATAATATTAACTACTTCATAAAGTTGCTGTGTCAAGTGAGAAAAAGCAGGAACAGTTTTAGCTTAGTGAGTATATATACCATAAATACTAATTAGATTTCTTTTTTTTTTCCTTGCCAAATAACAATTGCTATTTCCTCGCTCTCACTCCATTATTCATGTCCATTTTGTGTCATTTTTTTCACCTTGTTTGCTTATAATTTGTTAACCCTTCTGAGTCTTTGTCACAATTTTCCCCCTTTCAACTGCTGCCTCCAGTACATTTTTGCTTGTTTCCTTATTTTTACCTAGCTACTCTACATCTGTTTCCCTCTTCCTCCTAATAACCTCCTCTTTTCCCTAGTTTTCATCTAAGTAAATCTTAGTTGCTTCTTCTCACTTACTTCTGCAACGGCTTCACATCTTTGCTGACCTGCGTGTCAGCTCTTTGATCTTCCTCTGCCTCTCTAATGCACTCACCTCCTCCCACCATCTTCTTCTGTAACTGCACCCTCCTCATCCTTTCCTATGGCGAGTTCTACTCATATGTTTTCCCATCATGTTTTCAGTTCCTCCTTATCATCTCATTATTCTTGCCCTCTCAGCTTTACTTCAGCTGCTTGCACAAATGAATGACTGCTGAAGAAGTTGTTAGTACTGTTAACCAGCATGACTATAAGTGTGAAAATAACTGAAACCTTGCAGGGAGCAAGTGCAGCTCAGTGGTTGAGCTCCTGTTTCACATGTGCGAGGTCACAGGTTCAACCCCCAGTACCTCTTTTAAAAAAAAAAATGCCAATTTAAAGTAAGATAAAAGAAATTTTTAAAAAATCAGTCATTCCTCATATCAGTAAATTAGAATGAAGTTTTGTAGAACTTCTCTTATTTCCTCTCTTTGGTCTTCTAAGTCTTCCTTCCAGTATTCCATCTCCTTTTGATTGCACTTGCTCCGCAAATGGTTCATTCTTCACCACACCTTCAAATATTGCCTTAATGTTAGTGACAGACAATTATTCTTCTACCCTAAACATTCAATTGAGATTTTGTCCTATTTGATTCTATCTAATGTAAAATTGAGCGTGCCTGGAATTGTACTTCCATCTCCTTACACAAGCAAGGTTAGAGATCCTTTCCCTATCTGTAGAAAAGAATTTTTGCATTCTTGCACTTCAACATCTACAGTCCTTCCTCTTTCTCTGTATTCAATCTGAATGCATGTCATTTTTCCTTGGAAGAATATTATTATGACTTCACCATGGACACTCTTTCACCGAGGCTCCTCATCTCGATCTGGATTATTGCTAGAAGGCCTGAGTTTGAGCCAACAACACTAATATCCCATTCTAATCAGTCTGATATACAATACTCAACAAACCTGATGAAAATTCTCTGTGCAAAAACATATTTGTTCAAGATATCTCAAAAACTAATTTAAATTTCCTAAACCTCAACTCCCAACCCCAAACTAAATGTAATGAATATTCCAATAATATTAATTTCTGAAATTTAGTATATATTTTGCCTTAATTGGGCCTTTTCTTATTTCCTTGGTACCCAGCAAGTCTTCACTTCTCCCTCTCTCCATCCACCCCTTTCCTCTTTTTTTTTTTTTAATTTTTTAAACAATTTATTGAAGCATATCATTCATACAGGAACATACATACACTATAAGTGTTCAGTAAACATAGTGAGCTTACAAAACAAACATGCATAACATCATACAGGGATCCCACACAGCAGCCCCCCACAAACACCCTGCATTGCTGTGGAACATTTGTTAACAAATCATGAAAGAGCATCGTCAAAGTATTACTAATAACTGTAGTCTGTATCTTCCTCCCCTATACGTTTTTTAAAGATTTATTTATTTATTTATTTACTTACTTTTATCCATATTTACCCCCTGCCCCATTTTTGTTGTTTCTGTGTCCATTCACTGGGCAACTCTCTGTGTCCGTTTCCTGCCCTCTCTTCTCATCCTTCTCCTCCTGTCTTCACTGGGATTTGATGCTCGGAATCTCCGATGTGGGAGAGAGGTATCCTACTGCCTGCACCACCTCAGTTCCTGGTTTTTCGGTGCGTCTCATCTTGGCTCTCCCTTGTGTCACTCTCCTGTTACGTCATCATCTTGCTGTGTGGCTCGGGGGTCTAGTGGCGCACCCGTGCGCGGGGCCTGGAGGCTCACCCGTGGGTGGGGCCTGGCAGCACACCCACGCGTGGGGCCTGGCAGCTCACGCACCTTCTATATTTTTCATTTTTTAATTTTTACCAGGTAGTCCCGGGGGTCGAACCCAGGTCCCTCCATATGGGAGATGGACACCCAACCACCCAAGCCACATACGTTCCCCTGCTATATCTTTTAAGGTTGATCAAAGATACCCAAAGTTACAGTCTTTTCCCATACAGGATGCTCATATAATAAATCAGGCCCATATAAAAACCAGAACTAGGGAGAAAAACTAGGTCTGGGGACACATGCATGGTTTCTAATATAGTGACTGTTTAGCCTACCCTGATTATCACAAAATCAGGACAGTGAGAATATTCGCATTCCTCTCTTTTATATACACAAAAACAAACATGACTCCATACTAATATATATAACATGCTGCTTTAGCTTAGTTTCTCATATCATTAAATCAAAACAATCTCTGGTAGTAGTGAAAACTGAGAAGCAATGTTTTGGTTCTTTCTATTATTCCTTAAATTGGTTTCTTTTTCTTTTCCCAATGAAATTTAACCCGTATTTCAAGACTCAGCTTAAATCCATTTTTTTCTAATGATTTCAGCTGAACCCATTCTGTCCCGTCTCTTGTTTTGCACTTTTATCTATTATTCAAGAGTTTTCCTTTTCTGTTCTCTCTTTGTTTAATTTCTGTTATCTTTCTTTTTCCAACTATATTTTAAAGGCTTTGTTGGCAGGCAGGAAAACTGTCTGAAAATACTTATCTGTTCTCCACTGCTCTTAGAAAATGTTGGCTACATAGAAGGTGAAAATAAAGCAAGCCCAACACCAGGGAAGTTTAGCCAGATTTGACCCCACTAGGTGAATGTAATAAAAGAGAAAGAAGCATATTAATTTGCCAGTCTTTTCAGCATCTATCTGGTGCTGGCCCCAGAGGCCCCTGAAGCTGGCAGGCTTCCCACAGAGGACTTTATGTTAATGAATGCTCCCAGATCATAGCTCAAGAGTTCAGTTACTAATTGTTTTGACCCCACGGTAAACCAGATGAACAGGGGTAGTTTGGGGTCCCAGGAAATCCTCTTACATAGATGAATGTTTGACAACCTCAGAAGATCACTGCTTACAGCTTCAGATCAAACTTAATCTTCTCCCTACAATTTTTCCATCACAACAGAACAAATTCCCTATTGGCCTTATTAGTGGTATGAGGTGGTCAGGGGACCACACTCTCTCTCCTAAGTGTCTTCTATCAGTCAAAGCAAAATTATCTTTTAATGCATGGATCTTTTGGTCTACAACATACCTACTATCTAAACATTGTAATGCACTTTATTTTCAAGAAGGAGTGATCATTTGAAGACCAAAAACCCCATGAAAAATGTGCCTGCCTTTATTAGCCCTGTCTCCATGGCTGGAGAGTAACAATTAGAACTTCAAGGAATCAAAACTAAATTTAGATTGCAGTATCCCCTTGACTGTTCTCTTCTTCCCAGTGTTTAAAACGGAGTCTAGCACCTAGTAGGAGGTCAATAAGTATTTGTAAAATGTTCAATAGACTCGATATGAAATCCTTTTGTGATTGGCAACTATACTTTATGACTGATTAGAGTTCCTAGTACAAACAGGCAACCCATAAAATAATTCTTTGTGGAGGAGAAGAAAAAGAAGTAGAAAAATAATGATTATGAAGGGAAAAGACGGAAAGAAAAGATTCAATTTTAAAAGGCTTAGTATGGTATATACAAATCCAATTTCCCAATTCCTTTAGAGTTATATTGGAAAATCATTATAATGGGGGAAAAAAGTCATTCTTACATGAAAGATATTGCCAACCATGCTGAAGAGGGAATCCCCACAAACATTTTGTTTATTTTCTGGTGCAAATTTTGCAAAATACCTGGCTGTTTGATTCAGTAAGATCTTAAACATCTCCATTCTCTCAGGATATATCCAGGGGTCAATGATATACTTTCCATTTTCTAGTTTGTAGTCTATGACCTGACCAGACTCTGGTTCCACAAAGGTGGATACATATCTGAGAGGCTGTGTGTGCCTGCTAAATAAGCAGGAAGACAACCAATGATTACACGGGCCCAGGAAGAATGGAACACCATGGTGCCAAAGCTGGGGCTTAAGATTGTAGGAGGGCTTTTATTGGGAAATAGAGGAGGAATTTATGGTATTTTATTAGATCTCCACCTATCAACACTTTGTATTCTTTTTCTGGTGATAATAGAATGAAGATGGAAATGACTCACCAAAAAAATAGGATGACTTCCTTGTTAAATAATGTTGCCAATATAGGGTGCTACTCACATGACAGTTGAAAAATCTGTTGCAAAATTTTAACGTTGAATGAGCAAATATTTTAGACACTTTTTAAAAAAATAGCTATTACATGGTCCTTACACCCACTAAATGATGAACTCCTTTGCACATGTATCTTTATTCGTTGAGAATTTTAAAGATACAAGCATTTATTTATCTTTGAAGTAGAGGGTTAATTTAGCAGTGCTGAGTCTGCTATCCTTAGAAAAGTCTGCCTAGAAGATTGGTCCATGGCTGGTTTCTATGAACTTGCTTATCAGAATGTTCCCAGTTACCTAAAAAGGTGACTCACTGTGATTAGACTGTGCAAACATTATGCTTTATGCCGAACACCTGCTTTCTTTTTGGGAGTCTGGAATTTTGGTATGTAAAAGCTAGAGAGGGTTCCTACATGACCAGCTCCCCCAATGAAAACCTTGGGTACTGAGTCTCTAATGGATTTCTTGGGTCAGAAACACCACACAGAGGTTGTTATATTTGTGTTGCTCAAGGAAGAGTGTGTTCTGTACCATCCCCTGTGGTAGGGAGAGAGCATAAAGAAGTCTGCTCATGAAATCCTCCAGTCTCTGCTTGTATCTTTTCCCTTATGATCTGGCTATGTATGCTTACCATATTGAGGTGGTAAATCTTAGCCATGAGTCCAACTATATACTGAGTCCTGTGATCCTCTGAACATAGGTTCCCAATAGAAAACCTTCAGTTTATCTTCATACTTAGTTAATCTCTCACCAAAGGACTCAGAAAATTGGGTTTTAAATATATTTATCAATGATTATTGAATATGAAGAATACTGGTTCTTAAAATCAGATGTTACACTTAATGATGTATCCCTAATTCTAGAAAGAAATGCATTATTTAAGAGGTGCTAACTTCAGGTGGGTTAAATTTGAATTAATACAAGGAAGACATGCTCAGTGATTAGAATTTCTTTATAAATCTTCATTAGCCTATCTTACAAGGGCTGAATTTCCTGTTAACAGGAGCGTCCATACAGAGTCTCTACAACTACTATTTGGTAGATAACGTAAAGCGAATTGATACATTGGCTAACATTTAGAATATTTGAATTGTGCAACCCCTTCTGTGTTAGAAAACTGTGCTAGAACCTAAACACAAAGTTAGAATTGTCTATAATATTTCAGATAACTATTTGTTAGTAGAAACCTTCCAGAAGTTTCCCAAACTACACTGTGATTACAAAATATTTCACCAAAGATATTAGAATGCTTTCCTTCAATAAAAATGTTTTAACATTTCAATATAAAATAAGTTGATTTATATACTAGGATTTACAATGATGTGTAAAGGTAAATTGAAAAAATGTGTGAATGGTCCAGTTATAAAAGAATTTTCTGCTTCAGGGAAGAAACTCAAAGTATGTCAAAGAACAAGCCTGTCTGTTGGGTAAAAACCTGCAAGTTAATACTCAATAACCATTCTTTGATCTTCATCAGAAAAATAATCTAAAAATTTTAGCTGGAAATGTAGACACAATAATTAAGGCAATATTTCCAGTTTCCCTTGCACAAGCACCCACATACCTAAGTGATGATCACTGAGACATAAACAGAAATGGTGTCTATGACTTCTAGGACATATAATTAAAAGATAGAAGAAGTACTTCCTCTTCTCTTCCTCTATGGTGTTACATGGATTATGGATGTAATGGATTAAACTCCATTCTGACCCATTAGGACAAGTGTATAATCTTAGGGATATGTGAGTGGAGAGCTGGGGATGGCCTGAGTCCTAGCAGACTGTAGGGCTATGAAATATCTCTGGATTTTACCTTAGAGAGAAACAGCTGTCTATCATGTTTAAATCACAATGATTAGGATTTCACTTACACACAGTGTAAAAAGGATTATCCCATTAGTAGGCAGTGCATCTGGAATGCTCAATTATGAGTACAATTAAATATATATGCTTCATAAGAGGTCAAGTACTGGCCAATCCTGTCATAGTTCGGTTCATATATCCCACAACATAATTCAACTGATTTATTCCTGTTACTTTATATACCCAAAGCCAACTGCTTATTAATTATGCAATTTTCCAGGTATATTAATATAAATGGAAAATGATGAGAATTGCTTTTATTTTCAGTATCAAAACTATAAGCATTCTGGACCTTTAAAAAAATTATATTCTGACTTACGGCTTCTGGTAGACTAAGAAGGTGCCATAAGATGTTGCAGGAACAGTTCCCACATAGAAACTTCGAACAACTAGGAAACCTGGAAGAGACATCTTCCTCAAAACTCTGGAAAAGAGTTAAAGGGCTGCAGTATCTTGGTGAGTACAGAATCAAGAAAAATGCAGGTTTAAAAATGGTAAGAGAAGGTCCTGGCTTCTTAACTGGTCCCCTTCACACCCCTCCCCAAAACAATGTGTGTAGCCAAGGGTGGCTCAAAATTTTTAAAATCAGCAAATGTGGCCACAGTGGCAGCAGCAGATGTTGGCTGCCGGGCTACTGCCACTGTGTTTCACTGTTCCATACTTCCTTTAGGTCACCCCAGCAAACCATGACGGAGTATTAGTGGATATGTGACCAGCAAGAGCTTCAGCAAATCCTGCAGCTGCTGAATGAGACCCAGTCCCCAGAGACCACCATCTAGAGAACCGGGCAACAAAAACTGGAACAACTCAATTAATATCCAGATTTTAACAACTATCTGATTTTTGTTCTTAAAAATATTAAAATCTGAAGATGAACCCACAAGATTGTTGAGTGGTCTAAACTTGAAGAATAATGTGAAAGCACATTTTCAAGTTTTTCCAAATGGTGTAAGAGACTTTCTTAAAAATAAATGTTTGAATAATATTGGTGACTCCTGTCCCCTGATTAGAGCCATTGTAAGTTGCTTTGATTGCAACCATAGCTTTGAAAGGAGAATTGCAGAATTCGTCCAACCTTTTATCGAAACTCTGTAGCCTATTGGATTCTGAAGATTACAACACCTGCAAGGGACCCTTTGGTGCCCTTCAGAAGATATGTGAAGATTCTGCTGAGATTTTAGATAATGATGCTTTAGACTACCCTCTCAATATCATGATTCCCAAGTTTTTATCATTCTTCAAGCATAGTAGTCCAAAAATATGGTGTCAAACTGTTGCATGTGTCAATCAGTTTATCATCAGTAGGATTCAAGCTCTGATGTTGCACATTGAAATTTTTATTGAGAATCTTTTTGCATTGCTGGTGATGAAGAACCAGAGGTATAGGAAAATGTGTGCTGAGCTCTTATGATGTTGCTTGAAGTTCGAATGGATCACCTTCTTCCTCACATGCATAATCTAGTTCAGTACATGCTAGAGGATCCAAGACCAAAATGAAAATGTGGCTTTAGAAGTTTGTGAATTTTGGCTAACTTTAGCCAAGCAGCCAATATTCAAAGATGTACTCTTAATGCATATTCCTAAATTAATTCCTTAATGTTAGTGAATGGCATGAAGTATACAGATATAGATATTATCTTACTTAAGGGTGATGTTAAAGAAGATGAAACAATTCCTGACAGTAAGCAAGATATAAGGCCATGTTTTCATCAGTCAAGGACAGTAGTCAGCAGCATGATGAAGATGGAATCGAAGAGGAAGTTGATTATGATGATGATCATGATGGTGATGATGATAAAATTGATGTTGAGATAAAATTTCTGACTGAAATCTAAGAAAATGTCCTGCTGCCGTCCTAGATGTTCTTGCAAATGTGTATTGTGCTCAGATTTTGCTACATATTTGCCCTTTTTGAAAGAACTACTTTTACATAATGAATAGGTGGTTAAAAAATCAGGCTTTCAGAGCAATTGCTGAAGGTTGCATGCAAGGCATGATTCCATACTTACCTGAGCTCGTTCGTCATCTCACTCAGTGCCTCTGATAGAAAGGCTCTTGTGCATTCAAAACGTGCTGGGTTCTTAGCCACTATGCACACTGGGTAGTCAGCCAGCCCCCAAATGCATACCTGAAGCCATTAAAGACAGAATTGCTAAGCCATATCCTTTTTAGAAATAAGAGAGTACAAGAAACTGCCTGCTGTGTCTTTACTCCCCTAGAAGAAGGGGCTTGTACAGAACTTGTTCCTTAAGTTGTTTATGTACTTGATACCCCCTAGTCTTCACATTCAGGAACTAGCAGCACAAGAACCTGCTCATTCTTTACAATGCCATAGGAACATTAGCAGATTCAGTAAGATATCATTTAAAAAAAACAGAATACAATCACATGCTAATGCCACCACTGATCCAGAAATGAAATATGTTAAAGGACAAAGATAAAGATCTCTTCCCTTTATTTGAGTGCCCATCTTCAATTGCCATAGCCCTGCAATCTGGCTTCCTTCCATATTGTTAACTTGTTTATCAGCATTGTGTAATTCTAGTACAGAAGACTCTTGCACAAGCCATACTGAATAATGCTCAACCACATCAATATGAGGCTTCAGATAAAGATTTTCTGATAGTGACTCTTGATATACCCAGTGGCCTGGCTAAAGGACTTGGAAGTAACACTGAACAGCTAGTAGCACGTAGTAATATTCTAACACTAGTGTGCCAATGCATGCAGGATAAAATGCCGGAAGTTCAACAGAGTTCCTTTGCCCTATTAGGTGACCTAATGAAAGCTTGCTTTCAGCATGTTAAGCCCTATATAGTTGATTTCATGTCAATATTTGGAACCAATCTAAATCCAGATTTCTGTAACAATACCACATGGGCAATTGGAGAAATTCCATTCAAATGGGCATAGAGATGCAGCCTTATATTCCTATGGAATTACACCAGCTTGTAGAAATCCTTAACAGAGCCTACACACCAAAGACATTGTAGAGAATACAGCAGTAACAATTGGTCTTCTTGATTCATTTGTCCTCAAGAGGTGGTCCCCATGCTACAGCAGTTTGTAAGACCCTGGTAACCTCTCTGAGAAAAGTAAGTGAAAAACGAGGAAAAGGATTCCACTTTCAATGGGATTTGTACCATGATGGCTGTGTATCCCAGTGGAGTAATCCAATATTTTATATATTTTTGTGATGCTGTTGTACCATGGATTAGCCAAAAGATGATCATTTTCCTCATCCCTTAAAAGAGTGTCTTGCAGCTTTTTATGGTGTTTAAAATCTCATACACGAAGGCTGCAGTCCCGTAATGAAAGGTCCTTAAGTCTTTGAGAATATGAGGGGGCCTATGAACCCGGAGAAAATGTTACCCTTTACAGGGAGAAAGGGCGACCCAGCTGGGAATACAGTACAATGCCAACCCTACTGGGAGGGTTGGAGGGAGGGATTACTGCCGTTGTATTAAGTCGATGTTGGGAAACATTTTAAACTCTGGAGCCTTTGTGAGTGGAAATCTGTCTCCAATTGCAACTCCACACTGAATGTGAAGAAGCAAAATAATAATAATAAAGTCTATTTCAGTCTACTCACAAAACAGTACCTTCTGAAATATTACTGGGAACTGCACAAAATCAAGAATCACATAAATGATATATAGGGATAAGAAAGGAGAAAAATTCTATAGCACACAATAAAGAAACTAACAATGGGGATTACAAACAGTAAAGAAACTTTTTCATTTAAAAGTTTCATATGTTTTTCCACATAAAGGGCTTTGTTTTGCATGCTGATGAAGAACTACTTAAATGAAGCTAATAGTGTTAAAATCAGCTTCCCTACCCTTATTAGAAGCATATTCTTGAGAGTTACAGTTTAAGGTACCCCAAAAGAAGCTGGAAATAAAATTAAACAAACTTAAACAATGAAGCACATGTGAAATGTCAAAGCAGAAATTCCTTTTACTTTTGTGGGGTGGGCAGAGAGGGACCAGTAAATGGGGTTGCACATATTAAACTAAAGATTGACACCTTAATTTTGCATTAAAACGTTAATGTAGTGGATATAATTTGATGGCTGTACTTCATTAGACTTAATTTCTAGGCGAAGACGTTATTCTGAATGTGCAGTTTAAGGTTCAGGCATGCAATCTGGCTTGTAATGATAGAAAGTAATTTAACTTAGTGGGAGATAGCATGCCTGGATCCCGTAGAATGAGGCTGGTATTCATTTACCTATGTTGCCCCAGTTTGTGTGGCAGTTTACCAATCTGATATAGTCCTACATTTAAAATTCCTTTTTACGATTTGTGGATATCATTTTCAAGAATATAGATATATAGTATTATAATTTACAGCTAGGTCTTGAAATAATTTTTTAGGATCTGTTAGGAATGGGATTGATATTGTATTGTGTGTAACCTGCCCAATGTGGAAGGCTGATGTAACTGTGCAAAATCTTTGCCTCTGTGCTGTCAATGCTTTCTGCATGGTTATGTACTACTAACTTAAATTACATGTAAAAGGCTGCTTAAATATTAATCAGCACATAAAAACAATTGTAGAAATTGAAGCCATGATTGCTATATTTCAATGTTTATTCACACTCAACATATTGTCTTCTAAGCGAGTAATAGAAGCTGGGTCTTCTGATAAAAAATTATGAACAGTGCATATAGGTGTACCAAACTAGCTTAAGAGGAAATAAATAGAAAACTTACAGAAAAACTTCGTGAATGTCAGACTTGTCACAGCAATGACTGGTAATTATGTTTCCCAATATTCGTTCTTATCCTTTTTCTTAGTAAAAGCATCCACAATTTTTACTGCAACACAGTGTCTTGTAATAAAGACTGTGTTATCTAAGCTCATACTAGGCATAACTGTATGACTAAACTCTGGCCAGTTAATAAGCCCAAGTGTTAGGTTGCAGCATTCAGGAAACCTCCTAAGAAAACAGCTTGTCCTTTCTTCTTTCTTGACCCTTCCTTTGCTGGCTGGAGCACAATTATGATATCTTGAGACTGTCCCTCTCTTGCATTATGAGGTAGCAGGAAAGGGTAGCAGGGAAATAAAATAGAAGAACTTACACTCCTGATATTCATGGAGCTCTAGATTGTCTAATTCTGGACTGCTGCTTCTAATAAATAAGTGAAGTTTTATCTTTATTAGGATGATTTTTAAGAACTTCCTATCTGGAGAACCTAATCCTAACTGATATTCTAACACTATCTTTTAATATTTCTGTGCCTCATTATCTTAACTTAATGTATAGTGTTACACTTTCCCAAATCCACTAATTATGATTCCATTTCATGTTGCTTGGCGTTTGTCATAATTACATAGATTATTTGTACTGGATAATTGGATAGAGAATTTGTATATGTGTGAGAGGCACATACAGATATACAATAACTCCAACTCCAAAAGATCAATGTGAGATGAATACCAACATCCCAATTCATAAATAAGGAACATGAGGTTTATCAGGGTTAAAGAATTTACTCAAAGCTGGTCTCACAGCATATGGTAAAGTCTGATGCCAATCTCAGAGCTGTCTGATGTCAAAGACAACACTCTTATAGGCCATGAATATTGTGCCACAAAATAGTGATGCAAATAATATTATAGGAATAATATTTAGGGAAGAGATCATGTTCAAACAATTCAACATTTTATACATTTGAAGACATTTTATTCATTTGACTTTATTGCCGACTGCAATGTAATTTTAGATGGCATAATGTTGTAGAATCTGCTAGGAATTTAAAACCCAGAGACTTGTCATTTCATTCCAACCTTGTCTATAACAGTTTGAACTTAGGAACTCTCATTTTAAATTCTCTCCTCTACAAAACAAGAATAATAAAACCATTTTTACCTGTTGCACAGAGAAATTGGGATAACTAAATTAGAAGATGTGGACAAAAGGAGTAAATTAATATAAAACAATGCAAAAATAAGTTCACAAAAGAGTTTTCACTAGAATTAAACAACCCACTGGTGATATGTTTGATTTACCTCCATATTCTTTTAAATATGTGCCTTGACTTAGTAAAGATTTGGTTATGCTATTAAGTTACCAGAATACATTCATCCTTCTCCTCTTATTCTGTACCTCAGGCAAAGAACAGAAAGATTTAGATTCTTTTTTATGGAAAACACACAGTTTCATGATCACACATTAGAAGTAATAATATCCAATAACTTTTGAAAATTGCCAAATAAGAAAAGCTATGGTCAACTTTTTAAAAATAAAATAAACATTCTTGGCAAATATCTCAAAATGCTTAACCGACTTACAGTTAAGAACCGGTAAAATATATTTTACTGTTCATGGTTTCAATTATATAAGATATATTTATATGGAATAATAGTATATCAAGGAAGTTGATGTTTTTCTAATAAATTTCTCATAGGTATATTTTATGTCTGAAATGAGTTTTTATTTACTACTGAGTAAAAATATTGTTTATGACTTCCACTATATTATAAATATAAAGGGAAAAATAAACAAACACCAGAAGTGCATCTCCATTGGAACAAGTATATGGATGTTCTTGAAATCTGCAGACTATGAAATATATATATCAAATAGTATAAAATCTTCAATGAAGAAAAAGATGCCTGCTGAACCCTTTAACCTGATGTAGGTTAAACATTAACTCTTGTCAGGTTAGAGTAATATGTGGGAATATCACTAGAGAATCAATTTGAAATCTAAGAGGGTCAAGATAGGAAATTGAGATATAAATCATGATGACATGTGATTCTGATTATCTGCAACATTCCCTCCTGATAGAGTGCACTTTCAGATGGGAAATTCAGTGAAGGAGGGAACAGAAAGGGAAGTCACTGGATCACTCAAAAAAGAGCCAATGAGATACGGAATTTTACTGTGTGCTCCTCAAAATAACCTGGAATCAGAAAATTGTGGAGACACTCCTGTAGAGAAAATAAATATTAATTTGATAGGATATATATGGAAAACAAACTTGACTCAAGGCTATAGGCTCTCCGAGATCACCCTTCTCTTCCTTTCCTAGTATATTTTTAAACTGGCACCATTCAAAGATGAGCAAAGTCTTAAGAAATAACTATACAACATAATAGTAATTGAAAAATATAAATTAACACAAAGAAAAGTGATTTTACAGAGCCTAAAAAGGGGGAAGTAACACAATCAAAAGGTGAAGAACCTATACTACAAGAGAAATTATTAAAGGAGACAGAAAAAGAGTTCAGACAAATCATTATTTATTATTTTTAAGAAATTAAGATTAGAAGATACCTGAACAAGATGGAAAATAGACTTACAAAGTTCTAGAGAGGAAAGAAGAAAATATAAAATAATTACAGGAAGTGATCAAAATGACATAAATTTGAATTTAAGCAGTATCAGTGACTTGATATACAGATGTGAAAAAGTCACCCAAATGAAATAAAATGAAGATGGGTATTAACGCAATTAAAGAAATGATACACGAATAAATAATAGTACCATGACACCTAATTGTTCTTTCCTATCTGAAGAAGAGAAAGAAAAGCATTAAATGAAACAAAGAAAATACCCTGAAATTAATAAAGTCTTGAATTTGCATCACATAAATGACATTGATGGACCTACATTGAGCCATGTACTGGTGACATTACTTCACATGTTGGAAGAAGACAGATATAAGTGGAATCCACATGTGGTAGACTGAATTATGTACTCCAGAAAAAGCATGTTCTTAATCTTAATCCCATTCTTATGGGTATGAATCCATACTAAATAGCACCTTTGAAGATGTTATTTTTAGTTAAGGTGTGGCCAACTGAAACAGAATGGATATCAATCCTATTACCAGAAGCCTTATAGAGAGAAAGGCATGGGGAAGAAGTGGAAGCAGGAGGTCAATGGAACCTGGAAGAGAAAGGAGAGAGGCATTGCCATGTGGTGGAAAAAACCAAGGAACTCAAGGATTACTGGCCAGCCAGAAGCTGCTGACCCCAGGAGAAAGAAAGTTTTCTAGCCTCTGAAATCATCATCCAAAAAATTCCCGTTGTTTAAGCCAATCCATTGTGTGTTTTTTGTCATAGAAGCCAGAAAACTAAGATACTAGGTAAAAAAGGATAATCACATATAGATGGGAGAAACATGGTTCATTCACAATTCTCCACAGCAATACTCAATGCAAAAAAAAAGTGGAACATTTTCTACAGAGACCAGAGAGAAAAGAGTTATTTCCTGAGTCTTAGTATAACAATAGCAACCACCAAAAATTTCGAGGAAAAGCATGTCACATTCAAAGGACCATGACTAAGAAATGCACTGGACTCCTCAGATAAAACTGGGAGGTAGATAACAATGAACTAATCTTAAAAACTGATTTCCATGCTAGAATTCAATATGCAGCCAAACTTATATGTGAAGGCAACATAAAAACACTTTGGCACAAAAGATCCGAAAAATTTTTTTATAGTTTCTTAAGAAGGAAACTTAGCTAATTAATTTGAACATTTTTAAAAAAAGAATCAATTTAAGTATACATTTCCCTTTTAGAACTGATTTAACTACATTCCACAATTTTTGATATATTGTGCTTTTATTTCATTGTATACAAAATTCTAATTTTCGTTATGTTTTCTTTTTTGGTTCATGAAATATGTGTGTCAGTACTTCATTCCTTCTTACAGCTGAGTAATGTTCCATTGTATGTAGATTGAAGAGTGAACAAAAACAAAGGGGGACTGCAACTATGGATTAAAGTTGACTTATTATTATTCTAGCAATGGAAATACTTGTAACATTGATATAAAGGCAGTGGTCACCAGAGGTTCTGAGAAAAGGGAGAGAGAAGAATATGTGTAACATGGCATTTTTGGGACATTGGAATTGTTCTGCATAACATTGCAATGATGGATACAGGCTATTATATATTTAATCAAAACCTATAAAATGGCACAGTTCAAAGTATAAATAAATCATAATGTAAACTTCAGACTATGGCTAGTAGCAATGCTTCAATATGTGTTCATCAATTTGAACAATTGTACCACATTAATGAAAGATGTTGTTAATGGGGGAAAGTATGGGTGGGGGAGGGGTTGGGGTATATGGGAATCTGCTATATTTTTCATGTAATATTTATGTAATCTAAAGATTCTTTAATCTAAAAAAAAAAGAAAACCAAAATCCAACTGGAAACTCTCCATTGTCCCTACATGCCACCCCATATCTGTGCCCTTGCTCAATTATGTGTGTTGGATACATTTCTGTATTTGGAATTTCGGGACCCAAGGATATGACCTTTTGTAGGACTTTGGATGGATAATTTCCAGTTCCTCTATAAATGGTGAGAAAAAAGAATGCTACTTCACACTCATCCACCTCGCTCTCTCTCATGCTATACCTTGTTGGGAAGGCCCCCTGTTAAGTTTTCTTGAGAATTTGAAGTTGCTTTTCCCAGTATGCCTTCCAGGGTTGGCCTCCTGATGTTCTTTGGGTTTCCAGATCTACCTGAAGGTTTTCATAGATTCCAAAAATATGAAAGTGAGCAGGAAAAGAAAAGATGTCATCTGACTTCCTATTAATTCTCTTTTCCCTTTTATTTCCCCATCTATGTTGGGATAAGCAAGAAAGAGATTCAAGATTTTCACTTTTTCTGTATCATGTACTTTAATATCCCAGGTAATATGACTAAAGAAGTGAAATGTATTTTTTTTCATACTACTTAAGAATTCTATGAAATGAAGTGATCAAAATACTCCTTCAGGGGAGTTCCAGGAAGATGGCATCAGGGTAGATAGGCAGGGCTCAACTCTCTCACAAAAACAACAGAGAAAGGACCAAAAGCTGTCCAAGGGACCTGCTTTGGGGATCAGCAGACCAGGACAGTGCTGCACAACTCCTAGGAGAGCGAAGGACAGAGAGACAAAGAACCCAGACAACAAACATAAGTTATCAAACAACAAGGCAGCTGGGAAGGGCTCCCATCCCCCACCCCAAACACATTAAAAGGGGATAAAAACCCTGGCTCACTGCAGCTGACTGACAGGGGAACAGACATCTTCCTTCCTGTTAGCTGTTACAAGGGGAAAGGGAGAGTGAATTAGGGGGCTAGGGGGCTTCTCTTCAGTGAATTCGGCCAGCAGAGCCCACTTTGAGACTTGGCTCTGGCCAGACTAGAAACACTGGAAAACTAAGGTTGAATGAAACACTCCATGTAAAGGTTTGCCAACATTATTTGCTGGTAGTCTAGAAATTGCACAACGACTGCTTATAGATCTCTCTTAAGCCTCCTGGGAGTAAATATGCACTCCATTAATGAGTCCCTGGTCTGGCTTTGATCATTTAAGCTGGGAAATTTTAAAGAATTAGAATAAGTTGAACCAAATATCAAAGAAGAGCTGTGAATAAAAACCCTAGGCAAGCAAGAGAAATTGACCATCAAAATAAACTCACCAACAAATTCAGATGACTAGACATCAGCAAAAAATTACAAGCCATACTAGGAAACAGGAAGAGTGGCCCAGCGAAAGGAACAAACCAAATATCCTAAAGAGATACAGGATTTAAGATAACTAATCAATGATAATCACACAAATCTCTAAAATCAATTCAAAGAATTGAAAGAAAATATGACTGAAGAGATAAAGGATATTAATAAGACACTGGGTAAGCATAAAGAACAATTTGAAAGCCTGCAAAGAAAAGTAACAGAGCTTACAGGAATGGAAGACACAGTGGATGAGATTAAAGACACATTAGAGGAACATAAGAGCAGATTTGAGGGGAGCTGATGTGGCTCAGTGGTTGAGCACTGGCATCCCACATAGGAAGTCTGGAGTTCAATCCCCAGCCCGAGTCCTCAAAAAAAAAAAAAAAAAAACCTAAAGTAAAAAGCAGATTTTAATGGCTCAAAGACAGAATTGGTGATATTGCAGGCAGAACATATGAACTAGAAAAGACAGGAAAACAGAAAGATAAGAGAATGGAAAAAATGGAACAGGGTCTCAGGGAATTGATTGACAATGCAAAATACACAAACATACACATTATTGGTGTCCCAGAAGGAGAAGAGAATGGAAAAGGGGGAGAAAGAATATTTGAGGAAATAATGACCGTAGAAGTTTGATATTGTTTATGAATTCCAAAAAAAATAGATATTGGATTATGATTGTAAACTAATTTGTTCCTCTGGGCATATTAGATTATATTGGATTCAGAGATTTCACTTACTTGATTAAATAATGATTGGGGCTTTGATTGGGCCATGTCAGTAAGATGTTGAGTCCTCACCCCCTTGGTGGGTGGGGAGTCACAGAGAAACCGCACTGCAGAGAAGGGAGGTTGGAATTTTGATCCTGAAGCCTGGGAAGTAAACACACAGAGAAGCAGGTACATGAAGAAGGTGAGAAATCTCCATTAAACACAGGCAAACGCCTTGGGAAGAAAGATGAGCCATTTGCCTGATAGTCTACAGCTATCCTTGTAGAGAGCGCAGAGCACCTGAGCCCCAACAGAAATAAGCCCCAGGAAGAGAGGAATCCAGGAAGCCTGAACCCTTGCAGACATCGGCAGACATCTTATCCAATACATGGCAACAGACTTTGGTGAGGGAAGTAACTTATGCTTTATGGCCTGGTAACTGTAAGTTTCTACCCCAAATAAATACCCTTTATAAAAGCCAACAGATTTCTGGTATTTTACATCAGCACCCCTTTGGCTGACTAATACAATGACTTAAAACTTCCCAACCATTATGCTAGACATAAATATCAATATCCAAGAAGGACAATGCACACCAAACAGAGTAAATCCAAATAGATATACCCAAAGACACCTACTATTCAGAATGACAAATATCAGAGATAAAGAGAGGATTCTGAAAGCAGCAAGAGAAAAGCAAAGCATCACATACAAGGGAACCACAATAAGATTAAATTCTAACCTTTCATCAGAAACAATAGAGGCAAGAAGAAAGTGGTATGATGTAAAAACTACCAGCTAAGAACACTATATCCGGCAAAACTGTTTTTCAAATATGAGAGTGAGTTCAAAGTCTTCACAGACAAACAAAAATGGAGAAAGTATGTTACTAAAAGACCAGAAAAACAAGAGAGACTAAAGGGAGTGCTGTAGCCTGCAAAGAAAAAAACAAGGGCAAGAGACTTGGAGAAGAGTGTAGAAATGAAGATTATTAGGAAGGGTAAATTAAAGGGTAAAAAGACAGAAAACTGTAAGATGTGACAACAGAAGGCCAAAGGACAAAATGGATGAAGTAAGTAATGCCTTTATAGTACTAAAATTGGATGTTAATGCCTGAATTTCCCAATCAAAAGACATAGATTGATAGAATAGATGAAAATAACATGAGCCATTAAATGCTGTCTTCAAGAGATGCACCTCACACATAAGGACACAAACAAGTTGAAAATGAAAGTTGAAAAATGACATTCCACAGAAATATTAACCAAAAAAGAGCTGGTAAACAACACTAACATCAGACAAAATAGATTTTAAACACAAAACTGTCATAAGGAATGAAGAAAGTCATAACATATTTTGAAAAGGGACAATTCACCAAGAAGAAATAACAATACAAAATATTTATGCACTTAACCTGGGTGCCAAAGAAACATAAGGCACACACTGGCAAATCAGATGGGAGAGATAGATGATATACACAATAATAGTTGGAGACCTCAATAAACTACTTTCAGTATTGGATAGAACATCTGAAGAGAAGATAAATAAAGAAACAGAAAGCTTGAATAATATGATAAATCAACTAAACCTAACAGACATTTATAGAGCATAACACCCCAAAACAGCAAGATATATATTATTTTCAAGTGCTCATGGATCCTTCTCCAGGATAGACCATATGTTGGATAACAAGACAGGTCTCAATAAATTAATAAAGACTGAAATTATACAAAACACTTTCTCTGATTCTAACGGAATGAAGCTGGAAATAAAAAATGGATGGAAATGGAAAATTCATAAATATATGGAGATTAAACAACACACTCTTAAATAATCAGTGAGTCAAAGAAGAAATTGCAAGGGAATTCAGTAAATATCTTGAGATGAAGGAAAATGAGAATATAACATATCAAAACCTATGAAAAAAAACAAAAAATAAAAAGCCTATGTGACACAGCAAAGGGAGTGCTGAGAGGGAAATTTATAGCACTCAATGCTTACATTTAAAAAAGAAGAAAGGGATAAAATTAAAGCTCTAACTGCACACCTGGAGAACTAGAAAAAGAGCAGCAAATTAATCCCAAACCATGCTGAAGGAAAGCCATTGTAAGATCAGAGCAGAAATAAATGAAATAGAGAACAAAAAAACAATAGAGAGAATCAATAAATTCAAAAGTTGGTTCTTTGAGAAGATCAACAAAATTGACAAACTGTTAGACTGACAAAGAAAAAAAGAGAGAAGACATAAATAAATAAAATCAGAAATGAGAGGAAGCACATTACCACTGACCCTGCAGAAATAAGAGAGATCATAAGAGGATACTACAAACAACTGTATGTCAAAAAAACTAGACAATGTAGAGGAGATGGACAAATTCCTAGAAACACTTGAATCACCTACACTGACCCTAGAAGAAATAGAAGCCTTCAACAAACCAATCACAAGTAAAGAGATTGAAACAGTCATCAAAAACCTCCCAAAGATGAAAACCTGGGACCAGATGGCTTCACAGGTGAATTTTACCAGTCATTGAAAGATGCTCTAATACCAGTCTTGCTCAAGCACTTCCAAAAAATTGAACATAAAAAACACTACCAAATTCATTCTATGGAGTCAATATCACCCTAATACCAAAACCAGATAAAGATACTATGAATAAAGAAAATTACAGACCAATTTCTCTAATGAATATAGATGCAAAAATCCTGAACAAAATACTTGAAAACCGAATCCAAAAGCACATTAAAAGAATTACACACCACAATCATGTGGGTTTTATCCTAGGTATGCAAGGGTGATTCAACACAAGAAAATCAATTAGTGTAATAAACAACATTAATAAATTGATGAAGAAAAATCACATGATCCTCTTGATTGATGCAAAAAAGTTGTTTGAGAAAATACAGCACCCTTTTTTTAAAAATACATATTTTATTTTATTTATTATTATTATTATTTTGAGGTACTGGGGCCAGGGATTGAAACTGGGACCTCATATGTGGGAAGCCAGTGTTCAACCACTAAGCCACATAGCTCCCCCAAGTTGGCTCCTTCGTTTGTTTGCCTTTTTGTTTTTAGGAGGCACCAGGAACTGAACCCGGGACTTCCCAAGTGGGGAAGCAGGCAGCCAACCACTTGAGCCACATCCACTCCCCAGCACCCTTTCTTAATAAAAACATTCCAAAGAATAGGAAGAGAAGGAAGCTTTCTCATTATGGTAAAGTGCATACATGAAAAACCTACAGCTTGCAACATACTCAATGGTGAAGGACTTAAAGCTTCCTGCTGAGAACAGGAACAAGACAAGGATGCCCAGTGACACCACTATTATTCAATATTGTGCTAGAAGCAATTAAGCCATATAATGAAATGAAAGACATCCAAATAGGAAAGAAAGAAGTAAAACTTTCACAAAATAGGAAAGGAAGAAGTAAAACTTTCACTATTTGCTGATGATATGAATCTATATTTAGAAAATCCTGAAATATCTACAACAAAGCTCCTAGAACTAATAGAAGAATTCAGCAAAATGGTGGGATACAAGATTAATATGCAAAAATCAGTAGAGTTTCTATACACTACTAATGAGCAATCTAAAGAGGAAATCAGGAAAAAAAATTCTATTTATAATTTGGAATATAAGATCAGAATCTTAAATTTAAGAATAAACTTAACCAAGGACATAAAGGACCTGTATTCAGAAAACTATAAAACATTGCCAAAAGAAAGTAAAGAATAATTAAATAAATTGAAGGACATTCTGTGTTCATGGATTGGAAGACTAAATATTGTTAAGATGTCAATTATACCCAAATTGATTTACAGATTCAATGTGATCCCAATAAAAATCCCAACACCTCTTTTTGGCAGAAATTTAAAAGCTTATTATCAAATTTGTTTGGAAGGGTAAGGGGCCCCGAATAGCCAAAACTGCCTTTAAAAAGAAGAATCAAGTTGGAGGACTTTCACTTCCTGACTTTAAAGCATATTACTTAGCTACAGTGGTAAAAACAAACAAAACAAAACAAAACAAAACAAACAAAGAAACCCAGCACAGTACTGGCATAAAGACAGACAAATTGACCAATGGAACCGAATCGTGAACTCAGAAATAGACCACCACAACTATATTCAAGTGATCTTTGACAAGGCTGTCAAGCCTCCCAGCTGGTACAGAAGAGTATATTCAACAAATGGTGCTGGGAGAACTGGATATCCAGAGCCAAAAGAAAGAAAGAGGACCCCTATCTCATACCTTTTACAAAAAATTAACTCAAAATGGATCAAGGACCTAAATATAAAAGTGACAACCATAGAACTCCTATGAAAAAAAATGTAAGAAAACTTCTTCAAGCTCTTGTGGTAGGTGATAGTTTCTTAAACCTTACACCCAAAGCACAAGCAACAAAAGAAAAAAATAAATAAATGGGGCCTCCTTAAAATTAAACATTTTTGTACCTGAAAGGACTTTGTCATAAGGGTGGAAATGCAGCCATCTCCATGGGAGAAAATATTTGGCAATCACATATTTGATAAGGGTTTAATATTCATGATATATTAAGAGATACTACAACTCAACAATAAAAAAGAAAAACTCCCTCAATTAATAAATGGGCAAAAGTCTTGAAAAGAAAATTGTCCAAATAAGAAATACAAATGGCAAAAAAACACATGAAAAAATGTTCGGCATCACTAGCGATTAGGGAAATGAAAAGCAAAACTACAATGAGATATCATTTCACAACTATTAGAATGGCCACTATTAAAAAAACAGAAAACTACAAGTGTTGGACAGGATGTGGAGAGATAGGCACACTTATTCACTGTTGGTAGAAATGTAAAATGGTACAGCCACTGTGGAAGACTGTTTGGCAATTCCTAAGGAAGTTGAATATAGACTTAAGATGGGACCCAGCAATACCATTTTAGGTATTCCCAGAAGAACTGAGATCAGTGACACGAACAGACGTCTGCTCAATGATGTTCATAGCAACATTATTCACAATTGCCAAAAAATGGAAACAACCCAGGTGGCCATCAACTGACAAATGGATAAACAAATTGTGGTGTATACATGTTATGGAATATTATGCTGCAGTAAGAAGAAATGAAGTCGTGAAACATATGACAGTATGGATGAACCTGGAGGACATTATATTGAGTGTAGCAAGCCAGACACAAAAGGACAAATACTGCATGATTGCGCTAGTATGAACTAAATATATTGTGTAAACTCATGGATTTAATAATTAGAATGTAGGTCACCAGAAAATAAAATGTTGGTAGAGAATGGAAAGCTGATAGTTAATCTGTGCAGAATTGGTAAAAAAAAAAAATGTTGTAAATCTTTGGAAATGAATAGAAATGGTGAAAGCACTTCATAGTGTTTGTAACTAGCAGAGCTATTATATGGTTATGGCACTGGTTGAAAGGGTAAGTCTAAGGTCATGTATATTACTATAAGGAAAGTTAAAATATGTAACATGGGACTGTATAACATAGTGAAACCTCATGTAAAATATGAATATGGGTGATATTGCATATATAAGACTGTTTTTACAAAATATAAATACAAATAAACTAGTGAGATGGAAACAGAATAGCAGTTATGTATAGCAGGGGAAGTATAAAGAGATTGAGAGGTGATGAGTTTTTTGTTTGTTTTTTGTTTATTATTACAATATTATTATTATTATTGGAATAATGAATATCTTCTAAAATGGGGGGGGGACATGAGCATCAATAGCAGAGCTGGTGTAGCTCAGTGGTTGAGGGCCTGCTTCACATGTACGAGGTCCCAGGTTCAATCCCCGGTACCACCTAAAAAAAAAAAAAGGAAAACAATACTTCTTCATTTATAAAAACTGAAGAATTCATCTGCTTATGGAGAAAGCCACGCAGAATATCACTCTCACTCTATTAGTAAGAAAAGTCAGATAATCCATGCAATCATAACCTTTTACGGTGGCCCATTGGAGAGCCACAGTCAAAGGCAACCCGGTGAACTGAATTCTAGGGGACAATAAGCCCTTCCAAGGAGGGATGAGAAACAGGAAGAGCTTTTGGTTTTGGCAGAGCTCAGGTAGAAGGTGGAAGCCATAAAGGGGATTAGGGAAAATCAACTGAAATTTTAACAAATTCTTAAAAGGTGAGTGTAGACTAATGTAACACCTTAAAATCCCTGGGTTCCCCAGACACAAATAGGAGTACAGATTTACACAGGAGCTCTTTTCCATTGGTATCCCTCAGGAAAATGTGGCTCATGAAAATTATTGGTTACAAGATAAGAGATCTGCAGAAGCTGCCTCCATAGGGAAGAGTCCAGATACAATATCTGGACTACTCTCTTGTATGAAGACAAAGATGCTGCATGAGAGCAGGAAATCCTCTTGTTCTCTGTTTCCAAGAGAAGATTGGGTGCTGCTGAAGGAGAAATAGAAGGAAAATCCATATGCCACTGAAAAGG
Source organism: Cabassous unicinctus (assembly GCA_029593785.1). Lineage (NCBI taxonomy): Eukaryota > Metazoa > Chordata > Mammalia > Cingulata > Chlamyphoridae > Cabassous > Cabassous unicinctus. Next base: position 49,651 of record JAQZBX010000159.1, read on the forward strand.
GGGCAGAAATTTGCTCAGATACAACACCCTATCCTAGTATACAGCAGAGGTCTGTGGCTGCTAAGAGAGAAACATTATACTTACTCTCACACAAGACCTCCACCAAGAGGGGAAGGGGCAGGAATGCTAGGAAAGTCACCAAGTCACCCTATCCCCATCCCCAAGGCTCAAGCAGAAAGAGCACTGGTTAAAACTAAATCTGGTACAGGAAGAGCAGAGGGACTCTGGCCAGTCCCCATCAGAGCTACACAACTAAATGGAAAACAAAAGCAGCATATTTCTAGAATAGAGTGTCATGAGGCTTGCTGAAAGTTAAGAATGGGGCAGAAAATCTATAAAAAACATATCAGAGGAAGCGGATGTGCCTCAAGCAATTGAGCTTCCAACTACCACATGGGAGGTCTGAGGTTTGGTTCCTGGTGCCTTCTAAAGAAGACAGCAAGTGTGACAGGCAGGCGTGGCAAGCTGACACAACAAGATGATGCAACAAGAGGAAAAACATAGTGAGAGACACAACAAAGCAGGGAACGGAAGTGGCTCAAGCAGTTAGGCACTTCCCTCCCACATCGGAGGTCCTGAGTTCAGTTCCCAGTGCCTCCTAAAGAAACAAAAAGAAGACAAACAGATACAGCAAGTGTAAACAATGAGGGAGTGGGGAGAAATAAATAAAACAAATCTTAAAAAAAAAAACTATATCAGTACCCCAGGCCTCATAGTAAGCAAAGATAGGAGCAATTCATTGTTAGAGTTTTGAGTTCTGTGGTGTACTGAAGGTTACAATAGTAATAACAAAGCCAAATATAGTTTAACTAGATTGATTAAATCTTCTACATTCCTACATTAACAGTCTAACAGAAAAAGAGGCATACCAATTAAGGTATAAATACTATTGGTATCAGCTATTGCTAATCTTTTATACATGATTTGTCATTTAATCAAGTATCATCTGCAGTTAGCTTCACTCCCTCAGACACACAGAAAGAGGAAGAAAAATTGAACTCTTGTCAAGAGGTAAAGTAATCAACACAAACAGACTGAGAAATACCTTAGGCATTAGAACTCTCAGACAGGGACTATGAACATCTATGATTAATATGATAAAATATCTAGTGGATAAGGGAGAAAACATGCATAAACAG
>JAQZBX010000159.1:57335-85996 GCA_029593785.1 Cabassous unicinctus
CAGCTGTAGGCTGGAGGCCTCATTTCTTTCTGGGCCTTCATAGCTGCTCAGGGCTCTGGTCTCTTCAGCTGCAAACTATCAGCCTAATGGCTGATCTCTCTCCGGGGCCCCAGGATCAAGTTCACTCCTCTGCTGTGTCTATGCAGCTCTCTCTATTCCCATATATCATCCTCTGTGTTCTCTTTGAGTGAGTGTCCATTTATAAGGCCACCAAGGGGGCAGGGACTCAACCCTCCATGCCCTAGTGATGTGGTTGAATCAAAGCCCTAATCTTAACATAATCAAGTAAATGTAAAATCTTTGAATTTAATACAATCATAGGGTATCACACCCAGAGGAACAGATCAGTTTACAAACATAATTAATATCTCTTTTTGGAATTCATAAATAATATAAAACTGTCACATGGTGATACATGGGCAAATTACAACTAATGTACTTACAGACTATAGTTATAAGTTAAATTGTAATACTTTTGCAGCATTGGCAAAGAAGGTGCATATAGCAATGTGAAGGGTCAACAATGGGGGGATAAAATGGGGAATGGGATCTTTCCTTTTGGAGTAATGAAAACATTCTAAAAATGACTGGGCTGATGACAGCACAACTCTGTGATGAAACTGAGAGCCACAGAATGTACACTTTGGATGGATTGTACAAGGCAGGGGACTGTATAACACACTGTACAACATGGTGAATGATAGACTGTGATTAATAGTACAAATATGAGAACTTTCTCTCATTAACTATAACAAATATCCAATACTAATTCATGGTGTTAATAATAGATGGTTTGTAGGAAAAATACACCAAATATAAGCGATAGACTGTAGACAGCAGTAATATTATGATGATGTTCCTTCATTTGTAACAAATATGTTATAACAAGGTAAGGTGTTGGTGGTGGGGCAATGTATGAGAATCCTGTATGGTATGTATAATTATTTTGTAAACTCACATATGATGAACATGTTTGAATGAGAAATATATAGAATTTTGTTTACAATGAACATTTAAAATTGTGTATAAATTGTCAAAAGTTGGAAGCAACCCAAGTGTCCATCAAGGGATGAATGGATAAACAAAATGTGGTGTATACATACAATGGAATATCACTCAACTGTAAGAAGGAATGAAGTACTGATACATGTGACAGCATCGGTGAATCTCAATGACCTTATGTTGAGTGAAGTAAGCCAGTCACTAAAGGACAAAGATTGCATGATCTCACTAATATGAACTAAGGATACTGAGGAGACTCACAGAGGTTGTCTGGGAGATAGGGTACCAGGGGACAGAAAGGGAGTAGAAAGTGGTGAGCCAATGCTCAATCTGGGAAGAACTATAGTAAGATGGATGGGGAGGTTTGGCAGTGGATGGGGATGATGGGGGTGCAGCAATGTAAATGGGGTCAATGATGCTGGAGTGTGAGTGTGAGCAGGGTTGGAGGGGGTAGAATGGGTTATCCATAAACTTGGTGGGCGAGCTGGAGGAAGGAACAGGTGAACTCTGGGGAGGTAGAGGAGTGTGGTTGAGAACACAATTGTGGAAGTGTTCTTTTGGCAATTTTGGCAGGGAAGGGTCACTGGGGCAATATGTCGGTGGCAGTGGGGATGTGTGGGGAAGGGTGCACCTGGGGCATGCCTCTATGGAATATGAATGTGTTCATGGAGTCATAGGGTATTATCTCAGTGTTGGTGGAGACCCACACAATAACCAGCAAAATATCAAATTCCCAACCTGGGGAGTCCTGCTACAGTCTCAAATAGAGTGGCAAGAATCCCTAGAGTACATAAGCAGTGCCTAATAAAAGAAAACAGCTGGGCAAGCTGGACTGCGAGGTGGGAGGACATGCCAGGATGCAGGGGAGCATGGGAGGCCTAGAGGCGGGTGGAGCTAGCAGGGGGCGAGCCTTGCTCTGAGGCTTAGATCTTCCTGCTGCAGTCTATGGAAGGGAAGGTAGATGTGCTGAGGCGGCTTTGTGGTGGCTGCAAAAGGGCATCTTAGAACTTCAGCCGGGGGAAGGGCAGACAGACCCCTTGCACATAATACTTTTGTTTTGTTTTGTTTTGTTTCATGTCCCCAGGTTTATTGAAAATATTACAGCATAGCAGAAAGATTCAAATGGCTCCATGTGGTGTTTTGAAATTCATCCCAACTGTAGACTGGGTGAACTACAGGTTGGAGAGGCTGCCGAAGTCCAAGACTTTCAGCATTTCCTTACTGTCAGGATCTACTTAAATGATCTCCTGTTCCAGGGCTGAAACCGCAGGAACATAATTATCTCTCCTTTCTCTCTCCTACTCATTTTTTAAAAACTTATTTCTCAACCCCCTCGTTGTTTTTGCACTCACTGTCTGCTCTCTGTGTGTTCTTCTGTGTCTGCTTGTCTTCTCTTTAGGTGGCACCAGGAACAAATCCTGGGACCTTCCAGAGTGGGAGAGAGGCACACAATCTCTTGTGCCACCTCAGCATCCTGGTCTGCTGCATCTCTTGTTGTCTCTCCTCTGTGTCGCTTTTTGTTGCATCATCTTGCTGCATCCTGCACAGGCCAGCACTCCTGCACGGGCCAGCTCTCCACGTGGGCCAGCTTGCCTTTCACCAGGAGGCTCCGGGAATCGAGCCCTGTACCTCTTATATGGTAGACGGGAGCCCAATCGCTTGAGCCACATGTTTCCCCATAGTTTTTTGACTGAAGTAAATATCCCAAAGAGGGTCATCCTGAAAAGGCTTCACCTTTCCTTTAGAGGCAACTAGATGTGATAAGAATATCCATGGAGAACACTGAAAACTCAGTGGATTCAAAATCCATTAAAAATTCAGAAAAGAATGCCATACTGGTCTGGTACAGATGTAGATGCAGCAACCCTCAAGGAAACATTCAGTAACTTGAAATATGAAGTCAGGAATAAAAATGCTCTTACAAATGAAGAAATTATGGAATTGTTATGCAATGTTTCTAAAGAAGATCATAGCAAAAGGAGCAGTTTTATTTGCGTGATTCTAAGCCATGAGGAAGGAATAATTTTTGGAACAAATGGACCTATTGACCTGAAAAATTTAACAAGTTTCTTCAGAGGGGATAATTGTACAAGTCTAACTGGGAAACACAAATTTTTCATTATTCAGGCCTGCAGAGGTACAGAGTTGGACTGTGGCATTGAGACAGACAGTGGTATTGATGATGACATGGCATGTCAGAAAATGCCAGTTGAGGCAGACTTCTTATATGCATATTTTACAGCAACTGGTTACTATTCCTGACAAAATTCAAAGGATGGATCCTGGTTTATCCAGTCACTTTGTGTTATGCTGAAACTCTATGCTCACAAGCTTAAACTTATGCACATCCTTACTCGGTTAATCGAAAGGTAGCAATAGAATTGGAGTCCCATTCTCTTGACTCTTCTTTTCATGCAAAGAAGCAGATTCCATGTATTGTGTCCATGCTCACAAAGGAACTGTATTTTTATCACCAAAGAAATGGTTGATATTTTTTTTAGTTTGTATGCCAAGTGTGAGCATGTTTGATACTATATTTTCCTCTGTCATTTAAATCTAGCCTAATACTTCAGAGAGTACTTTGAAACAGACCGTATGCATGCAATAGAATCACTGTGAAACTACTTCAAACTCAAAATCTGGTAGTTGAAATTGAACTTAATTAGGAATTAAAAAATGAACAATGTTAGAATCATTATGAGAGGAAATGATTGTAAATTACAGCTTTCATAATTAGCAAGTTTTAGTGATACTGCTATAAATTGTAAAGTAATTATGAAAAAGCTAAAACTGCATTAATGAATTTTAATGATATGCCCCCACTTAAGACTATGTATTCTAGTTTTTGTCAAACTATAGTAATGATGATGTAGAATGCTGTATCCTAGGACTTGAGGATCCATGGGCATGGCTGAGGCTCAAAAACCTTTACCTTTAGAATTGGTATTTGAAGCAGAGCAGGTACAGCTTAGTGGTTGAGAACATGCTTCCCATGTACAAGGTACTGGATTCAATCCCCGGTACCTCCTGAAAGAAAAGGGAAGAATTGGTATTTGGAGATAAGTCAACTAACTGTATTTTATCTCAGATCGTGGTTTTGTGTTTTGTCCCAAGCATGTCTTTGTTGCAAAAAATCATGTTTAATATTGAAAGAGGGGCTAGAAATTTTATTTGAGAGAAGGTGTAAGCAAACTGAGTTGACTCTTCCAGGGCCAAATGCAACATTAATAAAGGGATATAATTACAAATATAAGGTGCTAAAATGCCACTGGTCTACTGGCATAAGTAGCCTCATTTGTCCCTATACAAAATCATTTGAACGTCAGATATCAGCAAAATATCTTAAGAACTGTTATGTAAAAACCTCAAACTGTTGAATATAGCCATAGTGGATGAAGAACTTCTATAAGGATACATGAAAATACAACTTACTACAAAAGTGGAATGTAAGGACAGAAGACTAAATCAATCATCTGGGAACTCCATAATTAGAGAAAAGGTGTTTTGATCCTGAACTGAGACATGGCACAGCCTATACAGTGAAGTCATAGACCACAGCTTCAGAAAAAGGACCGTCAGCCTAATTTCTTCATACATACTGGTATACGCAGAGGATGCCCCCAGGCAGGAATCTCCAAGTAAGAAAGTGAACCAAATCAGAAACCTTGGAAATGGAAATTCCCAAATGTGGTGAGAGTCACAGTAAAAATCATAGTGCTATTTGTAGTGAAATTTTTAATTAGTTTTAATTGTTATTTTCTGTTGAAGTTTACAATCAAAGGAAAATAGTGGTAACATTTTATACTCTTAGCTGAAATAAAAGGACCATGGCACACAGAATTTTAGAAATCACCCAGTCTGGGTCTCTACTTTGGTGCATGGGGAAACTGAAGGCCAGAGAAGAGAAGAAAAGGACACACACAACCAGGGAGGACAGGCTTCCAAGCCTCCTTTCTCTTGGAGATGTTGAGCTGTTGCTGCCCCATGGTGTCTCACTGGCTTTCAGTCTGACATTTCAGGTGAGCTTTATTTTTGCTCAAAGAAAGGAACTCACATTTATAAATGACATCTATTCATTTTGATTAGTTCTGTAACTTTTTCCAGGTAAAGTGGCATATATATTAAAGTCTGCTCCTGTATGACAATTTTGTAAAGTTTTAGCTTGAATTTTTATTTCAAAATACAAATTTTAATTTAAAAAAAAAAGAAAAGAAAACAGACCAAAACGCCAAGCCCTAGATATTAATGCTTGTAGTTAGCAACCTTAATCTTGTAGAATTGAAACTTGGCCTAGTAATAGCTATTGCCTAAGAGTTACCTTCTAAAAACCTCCTTGCTACTCAAATGTGGCCTCTTTCTAAGCCAAACTCCGCAAATAAACTCATTACCATTTCCGCTTCCATAGGACATGACTCCCAGGGATGAGCCTCTCTGGCACTGAGGAATTAATACCAAGCACCAATCAGCTATGTATTTAGGAAAAGACCTTTACCAAAAGGGGGAAACATTAAATACAAAAGACTTTTTACAGCTAAGAGATTTCAAAGTGTGCCGTGAGTTCACTCCAGAGGCTATGCTTGTGCACATCTCAGGTGGATCTCCCTAACTGCCATGTTAAACAAAGCCTCAAACAGAAGTGTTCCTGAGGGATCTAGAGACATCCAGACACTATAGACAAGACAGACAACACTAAGAAATCAGCACCCCATCAGTGGGCCTTACCTTGGAATATATGATAATCTATTTCCCCAATGTAACAGAGTTAGACTCATTTATAATTTTCCTACACATGATTCTTCTACCCCTTTTATATGAACCTACAATTTGCACAATAGCCATTAAATATATGTCCCAGAGACTTAAATCTTTGGTCTGTTCATATGCCGATTGAGCCTGAATCTCAGTTACAGTCAACACCTACTCTCCAGTGCATTGGACTCACCCAGGACAACTAACAAAATAACGATGATAGACAACCTCTATCCCAAAAAGATGAGTATCTACAACTGCACGCAAAACAGTTCCTTCCATCTTCCCCATAAGATCTAAGCCCCCTCTCAATCTGAAGTAGAGAGGGCATCACCATCCCCAAATCCTCAGGATTAAGGAATGAACAAACATAAAGGGGGAATACAACCATAAACCAAAGTAGAATTATTATTATTGTAGTAACAAAAGAACTTGTAACATTGATATAAAGATAATGGTTACCAGATGTTCTGAGCAGAGGGGAAGGGAGGAATAGATGGAACATAGGGCATTTTCAGGCATTGTAATTGTTCTGTATGATATTGCAATGATGGATTCAGGGCAGTATATATTTTGTCAAAACCTATAAAATTGTACAGTGCAAAATATAAACTATAATGTAAACTATAGACCCTGGTTAGTAGCAATGCTTCAATATTTGTTCTTCAATTCTAACAAATGTACCACACTAATGTAAGATGTTATTAATAGGGGAAAATGTGAGAGGGGGAGGGTGTAGGTTATATGGGAATTCCCTATATTTTTAATGTAATTTTTCTGTAATCTAAAACTTCTTTTAAAATAAAGTTTTTTGAAAATCATGTATAAATTAAGTTTTCTTACAATATTTTGTATCTTTTGGAGATTCACTATCTTTGTATAGAAAATGTCAATGAAGCAGAAGATTCAAGGAACTAGTTCTAAAGAATTTTGAAATAATTATTGAATATTATTTATTCTAGAACAATTAACAAATAAAAAATGGTAAATTTTTCACAAGCAGTAATTTTAGAAAATTAATATCATAATAATCATATAATTTTCTTGTGTCTGGTGTTTTTTACTTACATGTATTTAATAGAACTTCATCAATGTATTCCTGACTTCTAAATTCAAATTAATGATGCAATTCTTTTGTACAACTAATAAAATTTTTATTTTTTAATTCTATGATAGTAATAATGATTAGGATCTAAAGGAGATCACATTAAACTATCATAAATCACTGAGAAATTAGTAAGTGGTCATGAAACTTGTATGGCTCTTTGTTGTTATCCTAGATGACTACTTTCATGAAATTTAGAGCAATTATCTTGTTGATTTTTAATGAAAATTTGGAACATTTTAAAATAAAATTGCTGAAAGTCAATTTTTATGTTAAACTCATAAACCTGAACTGACAAACAGAATAAAGAAAACTGAGTAGTCCACTTTTTGTGCTTTCACTGACCACATGTTTACAACAATTACATAACTTTCCCTTCCTTTGACACACACTTGGTAATGAACCCTTAAGGGACAGGTCTGTCAAGGCAGCTTTGTTTCAGGGGAAGAAAGCACTGGCCAGATGGTGGTCATTTCCAGAGCTGGCATGAATCTTTCATATACAGGTCTTCCCAGAGGCTCATTCACAGACCAGATCTACCCTTTAACTGTTGGAAAAAGAAACAGGATAAATTTGGTTTGAATAACATGGGCACTGAAGTAAGAAATATGTAGATTAAATCTCAGCTTGATCATTTCCCATCTAAGTGAACTTGGGCAATTTTTCCTGCCCTCTCTTTGCCTCAGTTCACTTATTATTAAAAGCAAGATTATAAAACCTACTTTGCAGGATTATTCTGAGTAAGTGATAAAACATGAACATGGTAGGAAGTATCTGGTGACTAACACCCTTCCCAGAATAAGCAACAAGAAAAGGTAGCAATTGTCACAATAATTATGACCAGAGATGGACATGTGCTCTACTGGTGGAGCAGTAAAAATATTTGTGATGAGCCAAGGCCATGAATAAGTTTCTGTTGAATCCAAAACACACAGAGGATTTCCAAGTGGCTGTAATAACAAACGCTGTGTAGTAAACAACCTCCAGCAATCTCCTCTTCAAATCAAATGAAATGACTACACATCTACAAAATGTCCACCCAGAGTGAAACCCTCAAAGGTACTTGAAGACATACAAAGCGAAATGGCAAAATCCCCCAAGTAAAAAGAAAAAATCAACAAATACCAGTGCCCCAAAGACACATGCTTCCACCCCAGCCCAGAAAGCAATGGTAAACCAAGAAAATCGGCCTGGAAAGAGAGGGGAAGGAAACTAGCACAGTGGCCTGAGGATGGGATGGAGTGACCACCACAAAGATTAAATCCAACCTTCTTCTGAAAAGACTAAAAAGCAACAGGGCAGATGAGAACATGTGAGAGCAAACTGCAAGGAAGGGCTTTCAAAGTCTGAGTGTGTCTTAAGGGGCCAGGTGCCAGTAAAAGAGCCAGGGCTGTGATTTGAAAAGGACAGACTCCATCTAAAGAAGCAATCCTGATTTAAAAGGACAGGTCCAGTTTAAAGAGACAGTCTTCCAAATGCATAGCTTCTGTGAGAGAAAAAAGGTAAAAGGGAAGGAAGATATGCCTTTTGGCAATTGGGTGGTGGGGAAGAAAAGAAGAAATGAAAGGAGATTCAGTGACCCCTGAGACAAAAGGGAACCACAAAATCAAAGGATCCACAACCCCTCCTTCATCACCAAAACAAAAAGGCAAGCAAGTAAACAAACAAAACGACAAAAGTATCTAGACTTAACCAGTCTGACAGAAAACAATATCATTAATTAGGATCTAATAAAACACCACACTATAATAAAAATGAACAAGAAGAAAATAAAGTCAATAATGAACAGTAGCAGAAAATCAGGGAATAAAATTTTACACAAATGAACTGAGGAAATATCCCTCCCAGAAAAAAAAACTGTGATGCACAAGTAAACTGGACGTTTATTCTCTGAACAGAATTAAACATACTCAAACAAGAATGTGAACATATGAAAAACCAACTGGAATCAAAATTTCAGATTGAAAAAAAAAACAGGAAAATTGAAAAACAGAGTTGACATTCAGGAAAGAATTGTATAAAAAACACAAAATCATCACAGAAATGAAGAAACAATTACACATAGCCTGTAATGGTTTTCTACAGCTGCAATAACAAAGTACTACAAACAGGCTTAAAACAACAAAAATTTATTCTCTCACATTTCTGGAGGTTAGAACTCCAAAATTAAGGTATTGGCAGAACCATGTTTCCTCCAAAACCTCTAGAATTCTAGATGGATGAATTCCCTTATAGCTCTGGTAGCTATTCCTTGGATTGTGGCTGCCTACTTCTTCACATGGCTTCTTCCCTGTGCTACTGTAGTTCCTTGTCCAAATGGCCTTTTTGTAAGGATTTCAGTCAAACTGAATTTAATGCTCACTCCAATCCGTTATGACCTCATCTTAGCTTGATAACATCTGCAAAGACCCCATTTTCAAAAAAGGTCACTTTCACAGGAATAGGGGTTAGGATTTGAATATCTCTTTTTTGGGCAGCACAATTCAACCCACCACAGTCCACACCCTGCCCCGCTCCAATTTCATGTTCTTCCCACACGTGAAGTTTTGCATCTGTACTCATATGGGATATTAACTTAATATGGTTTTTTCCTTGAGTGATCTATAACTATCTTTGGTGTAGGCATGATACACCATGTTGGCCTAATAGAATACATTAAGAAGTGTTCCCTTCTCTTCAATTTTTTGGAAGAATTTGAGAAGGATTGGTGTTAATTCTTCTTTTAATGTTTGGTAAAATTCAGTGAAACCATCTGGTGCTGGAATTTTCTTTGTTGGGAGGTTTTTAATTAATAATTAAATCTTTTTACTTGTCATTGGTCTATTGAGACTTTCTCTTTCTTCTTGAGTCAGTTTACATGCATCATCTACAAGAAAGAGCTGGCTTGGTTTCTGTTCAATGACTTCCCTACAATCTACTTTATTTCTTTATTTTTACTGTTGTCCTTACTACTCAAACTCACTAGGCCGTATTGCTAGTAATAAATAATCTGGATAGCTGAATGTGGGAGAAGTTTGGGGTCTGGATATATACAGATGATCTTTTTAGAAGTGATTGCTTGTTAAGTTTACATATCCGTGAAATAGTGTATCATTAGCTCTGAATTAACCAAGATCTCAAAATATTTTCAAATCATTTAATTTGCATAAGTCAGCTAACTCAAGTCCAAAATGCCTTTTTAGTACATGGGGCTTAAGAACACATTTATTTGAAAATTTATAGTGACTAAGAAGATAGTTCTGAAACATTTGAGTTTGGACCTTTCCACAAACACCCGCCAGATTCAGAAATTAATTTATTTTATGGAGAAATGAACTGCTACCAGGTATTTGAAATTAGACTTTTTTCTTAGGAGGAAGTGGTATGATAAAGACTCCTCACCTCACTGTGTGCACTCTGGGTCTTCATTGGTTTGCTGCAGGCCTTCCTCCCTGCATCAGTGATTGCCAAGAAACTGTCTGACCTGTGGGGCTTATGTAATTCCTGAAATCTAGCCTGGCAGAGTATGTCTTTAACAAGAACCCGTTGGGAAACAGTGATGACCAGCGCTGAGCCTTAGGCTGGCTTCCCTCTAGCCATGGGAGGGACTTCCAGGGTCACCACAGCAGTATACGTTGGGTTTATCTTTACCTTTACTTTAAGTTGTTTCAACATCCACCAGATTCTTTCAATTCTACCATCCCTTCAAATGAAGTAATTTGGCACCCTTTTCCCCTCCAAGAACAGTATAAGTGCCAAATTAAGTTATAAGATGATTATACCATATCCCATCTGCAATGATTTGGAGTTATGTACCCCCAAAAAAACATGTTTTTTAACTCAATCCATTCCTGTGAGTGTGAACCCCTTGTAATTAGGGTCTTTTGATGAGGTTGGTTCAGTTAAGGTGCAGCCCAACTCAATCAGGATGGTCTTAATCCTATTACTAGAGTCCTTTATAAGAAGAATGATATTCAGACAGAAAGAGATAAAGCCACAGTGAAACAGCCATAAGCTGAATATCAATGCAACCCAGAAAAGAAGAGGAAGTCAGGAAAGGAAGCCATTACACTGCCATTTGACAGAGGTGCCCAGAACCAAAGATCACCTGCAGTCAGCCCCAGAATGCCTGTCTTCAGGAAGAAAGCACCACCTTGAGGATGCCTTGATTTGGACTTCTCCTACACTCAAAATTGTCAGGCAATAAATCCCCATTGTTTAAGCAAATCTATTGCATAGTATTTGCTTTGGCAGACAGAAAACTAAAACACTGTCACCATCACCATGACTTTCCTATGACATTGAGTGAAGGATGATTTGAAATTCTTTTTAACTCCAAGAAGGAAGCCAGATTTCTCTTTCATCATACTTGCAAGGTCACTTGCTCAAGTAAAAAGAATTTAAATTTAAAAGTGGTTCTACACGTAATGTTGGTGAAAGCCTAGAGAAAACTCAATCTTTCTATAAAGGGAGCTAGAGTGGGCCAAATACCTGCCTTTCCTCTACAACACAAAGGATAGAAGTGAGAGTCTATTTGTCTAGCTACTTGCATAGGATTGGCCAAATCAAAAAAGATAATTAATTCACAAAATCAGCATAAGAGGCATGTAGACTTGAAAGTTTATGAGAATATAAATTCAACCTTGAGAAGAAGAGGAGGAAGAGAAATCCTGGGAAGAAATTTTCAGTCTGGATATATTACTGAACTGAAAAAAAATCACTAAATTAATTAGCTTGCCTTTGAAAGGATGAAGCCTCAAAATCTAAGATCTGTATTTGTTACTGTGATGGTTACTTTCAAATCCAATCCATTTTTGGTATTTGCTTGGAGAAACCTAGGAAGCTAAAGCAGATGATATATGTGAACTCTATTTTATGCATGATTTTTCTGTAAACTTATGACTTCTTTAATAAAAAAGAATCTATCCTGAAAAATGAAAGATAGGTTCTTCTTCCTATTTTTTTTCTTTCCTTTGCCTTCTGTTGCCCTCCCTTCCCTTTCTTTCCCTCCTTTTCTTTTTCCTTCCTGAGCAATTCATTCTTAGAGTCATTAAGTAGGGAAGAGAAAGGTAGAAGTTTGCTCAGATGAAATGACCCAGTATGAGATGCCAGAGCCCCAGCAGGGTGAAGGGCATTCATGTGACAGTAATGCTCAGTGCTGAGTGATCAAACAGAGATGGAGTGAATAGGACATGCACGCAACGGGTGTGGGGTGTCAGAGCCCAAGAATAGTGAGAAAGGTACACACACGTGGGGTGGCCTAGCACAGAGTGCCAGAATCAGAGCACAGTTAGAAGGGCATCCACACAAAAGGAAAAGCTGGTGCCAGGTGTTGGAGTCCAAGCATGGTGGGCAGAGAATTTGTGATGGGAGAAGGCATGGCATTGGTTGTCAGAAATTCAGCAAGGTGAACTTTGAAAGGCAATTTGCTATTACTGCTTAACCTACCTTAATTATTAAAATAAATTAATAGTTTTAGATGGACATTTGGCTACTCATCTAAATACTACATCCCCCAGTCTCCCTAGAAGACTTGAGATAGCAAGCCACGTGTTAAGGATAGCAGAGTTGCCTATCTGCCTGGACCACCCACTTTCCTACATGTTTACCAGTGAAAAAAATATGCTTCTGTTTTGTTTAAGCCATTGTATTTTTGATCCATTACTCTGCCACTCCTTATTACTACAACTTTATAATATGTCTGAATATCTGGGAGGGCAAATTCCCCAGATTGATGTTCCTGACTATCTTTGCCTTGTTCTTCAAAATATATTTTTAAAACAGCTGTCAATTTATAAATATCTATTGGGATTTTAATTCTCATATCAATGAATCTACAGTTTGTAAAGAATTTACATCTTCATGATATTGTGTCTTCCTATGCATAAACATGAATCATATCCTTTAGTTAGCTCTATACTTTTCTCAATATTTTTTGCAGAGGATTTTAAAAATGTATTCCTAATTGCCATATATTCTTCTATTATGAATGCTATCTTTTTATTAAATTTCATCTTGGAATTGAGTTTTACAGTTGCATATAAAAACAATTGGTTTTTGTATGTTAATCATACATCTAACAAATTTGCAAGATTTCATTATTTTTAATCTTTATCTTAGAACCCTTGACTGTTTTCTACATATAAAAGAGTATCACCTAACTATCATGACAGTTTTTAATCTATCTACCCAATTTTTTTTTCATTTTCTTTAGTTAGAACAGTTGTGGGTTTACAGAAAAATCATGCAAAAAAATACAAAGTTCCCATATACACCATACAGTTTTCCTAATTATTAACATTTTGCATTAATATGGTATCTTTGTTACAATTGATGAAACAATATTATAGTTATATTATTAACTATAATCCATAGTTTACATTAAGGTTCACTCTTTGTGTTGTATTGTTCTATGCTGTTAGTTTTTTAAGTTTTTATTCTGGTAACATTTTTATGACCTAAAATTTCCCATTTTAAACCCTTTCAAGTAACAATTCAGGGTGTTAATTATGCTCACAATTTTGTGCTACCATCACCACCCATTCATTATATTTTATTTATTTTTATGTTTAACTCTACAGGGTGTGACCTCTAAAACAGTGCTGAATCTATCAATGATGGGGCATGTCTATCTTATTCCAGTATTGGAACAGAATATTTCCATTATTAGGAATGATGTTTAATCTAGGATTCTGGAAAATAGCTTTCATCATTATATGAATATACATATCTATTCACTGATTACTAAGCATTCTTTTATCATTCTTTGAAGTTGAATATTATCCAATGCATGTTATTTTTCTCCTTTAATCTATAAGTTTGGTGAATAAAGTTAATATGTTTTCTAATATTAAACAACTTTGAAATTCTGAGACAAAACCCAGTTTGTGGCACATGGCCCCATTTTGCCATAAGAATATTTTCAAAAAGTATGATTAAATTTATGAACAAAAACAATTGTTAATGTCTTTAATTTAAGAACGATTTTTAGGCAGGATGTCAGGAAAGCTAAATTCCAATCAGGAAATATCATTTAAATAAATCAATAATCTAGGAACAAAGTGCATTACATAATGTGAAAGAGGAGAAGGCACTGAAAAGGAAAATATTCTTATTTAGCATTTGAGTTTAATTTCTCTCTTGTAATAATACTTACTTTATCTCTGACTGACTGTGATCAGATAGGGGATATATAAGTAGCTTTATGAAATGGAATTCACAGTTACAAAAATGAGGAAAAGAACATTTCACTAGCCTGCACCAAAAATAAGAGTTATTTTACTTCATTTCACATGCGTGCAAAAACATGAATATTTGTTACAAAATTCTATAACTTTATCTGGAAAAACACTGCATTATCAACCATAACGTTGACCACGACATTACAACATTCACCAATTCACATAGTGTTATTGTGAGCTCATCTATCATAATGGTGACAGCTGAAGGTTTATTATCATTTTTATAGGGAAGTCAATGGAAACAAAAAGTTATAGCTGCTGTATTTAAATCCATTTTTTCTGTATCTTCGGGGGGGGGGCATGTATTATGTCCTTCCTCTATAATAGCAATCCTATAATCCCTTTTTCTTATCACATAGTTATTGTAGGTGCTCTAAAGTTTCCACTAGTACTAGAACAAATAGTTCTAGCCAATAACCTCCCAGCAATCTGGTGGGGAGCATGTACACTCTAAGATTGGGGAAAAATATGGCTTTGGGTTTCTAATTTTTTCACCTAATTTTTGCTAAGAAGAAGTTAATTTAGACACGTACAAACATTTAACAGAGAGAATCACAAGATTTGCATTGCAAATCCTTGCCTTTTCAGGACTTGCTTTAAATTATATGAATTATTGTAGTACATTAGTGTTTTAAGAATGAAGTAGTGCAGATAGGAGGTATATAAACACTCACTGATAAAACCTGATTAATTTGTTGATTAGCCACTTAAGTTACAGAAGAAATTATTCTAACAGAAAAGATAGAGGGAAAATGATATAATAATCAGCAAGAGAAGACCATCCCACTTTGCTTATCCTTTATCTTGGAGAAAAATGGATTCTCTAATTTTTCCCAGCCTATTCTATCCACCTTTGTTGTTGAGTCTGTCCTATCTAACCTCTTTCAAGCCCCCAAGCATCTATTAGACATTTCATTTATACATCCTCAATTTCTAGGGTCCTTCACCTAACTCAGACACAAAATATGACTAGCTCCCCCAGAATCATAAAAAAGAAATTTCCTTCATCCTTTACAACCATAAGCTACTAGGTTATTATTAACCTTTCTGTTATCAACAAGATTCACTCATACTAGCTCTATTACTGTGTTTTACATTTAATTTTCAACCCAGGTCAATCTGCAAACTTTCAACACCGAAACAATCCATCCATAGGTCACTGGTCACCTCTTAATTACTAATCCAATGTTCTCTTTGCAATTCTTACCTTTTCTGATATCATTATATTTCACAATTTTAATCATTTCTTTGTTGAAACATTCTCTACCCTTAGTTTGCTTCTTTCTCCTCTTATCTCTCCCACAGTTGAGTCTACAGCCCTATTTCCTATTCTGCATCCCACACAAACCTGCCAGATCTCACCATGATTCTTTTCTCTCGGCATTCAAAATACCTGATCTGAGTATTCTCATACTCCTCCATCATTTTTTTTTTTTTAAGATTTATTTATTTATTTATTTATCCCCCCCTTGCTGCTTGTGCTTGCTGTGTCCATTCGCTGTGTGTTTTCTCCGTGTCTGCTTATCTCCCCCTTGCTGTGAGGTCTTGCTGCATCAGCCCACCGGGCGTGCAGGCCGGCCTGCCCTCACAAGGAGGCCCCGGGAATCGAACCCGGGGCCTCCCATATGGTAAACGGGAACTCTATCGATTGAGCCACACCCGCTTCCTCCATCATTTTAATTATTATCTACAACAGAAAATTCTCAATCTACATCTTTGTCTATGATAATTATTATGCAATCAGGAAAATATTTAATTACAGACTTCATATCTATGACATAAATTCAACCTCAATTTTCCCCAAATAAGTTCATTATATTCCCTCAAATCTTCATATACTCTTTTGTTTCCTTTACTTATTAATTAAATGACATTGAAGGAATGAGTAGAAACCACAGGAATAGTTTGGTGTGGTTGGAAATTTGGATAAATACGGTAAATTAGAGGAAATGAGTTGCTTAGGTAGGCATGGAGAAGACTGTTTAAATGCACATGTCATTCGAGGAGTTTAAGATTAATCATCTAAGAAAAGGAGAATAATTTTAGATATTTTTATCAAGGCTGACCTAGTCAATAAATTTAATGCAATCTCAACAAATTCAAAAATAATGATTTGGGAACATGGCCAAAAGCTTCTAAAATTCACCTTACAGAGCAAGCATGTGAAAATAGCCAAAAATTTCTGAAATAAAAGAGTAAGAGTGGAAAACATTGCTTTCTAGTCTGCACTGGTGATAACTTTGAGACATATTTATACAGCAAAACATAGAGTGGAGTAATATTTCTCTAAAGTGACACAAAGTAATTTTTTCTCACCTTTTTTTAAACAGATTCCAGAATGAGACTGAGTATTGATACTAATCCAGTCCATCTACTGGATTATGGTTCTATGGTTAATTCTTTCTCTGTGACTCTCTCACTGTCTCTCTCATACACATACACACACACACACTCACACACACACACATTTACTGTCTAATTCATGTCCACTGTTGATGATGAATCTCAATGCACAGTCTGCCTCATTCATTGGGGTTCTTCACCACTGTAAAACTTTCTCACTATAATGCATAAACCTGAGTTTTCCCACTTTCAGCAATATGCTCTCTAGGCTTTATCACAATAATAGCAACTAGTGCAACTTATATAACATTCTTTGTGCTCCAGGCACTGTATTAAGTGTTTTGCACACATTATCACATTGCATCTTTCCCAAACTCTATAAGAGATGCATTCTTGTTTTCATTTTATGGATGAAGAAACTGAATTTTAGGTAATTTAAGTAATTTGTACAAGAACATTTTGGTAAGTATTTGGTAAGTATGTGACTAAACTGAGATTCAGAAGACTCTTTTCTTAACCTTAAATAACCCAATGATGATTTATTGATTGATCTTACGTGACCATGGCAGTCATCTCACACAATGTTCTCACTGTGAGCCGCAAATCTAACAGGTATATAAAAACTCTGTTTACCAAAGCACATTCACACACTGCAAGTGAACCAATGCAAAACACTTTCAAAGGGGTTTTATTAAAATGTATATTAAACATATGCACTCCAGATATTTAAAAAGAAAAGTCCATTTCAGAAATATCTTTCATGTACAATTTTAGGATCATTTTATAATTATATTAAGGACACCGCAGCAGCTCCAAAACATGTGAATCATCAGTTGATTAGGACACCATCATTAATTTAGTTATTCATTCCATACAAGGTGTAGGTTCCAGGAAGACAATGGTGACCGTGGAAATTATGTCCTATTCTGTATACAAGCACATTTATATGGTGACAATCTAATTTCCTAAAACTAAAATATACTGCCTTAAAATGGCTCTTCTCCCTGCTCCCTTCAAACACTCCCAGAAAACAGGAGAGAAATTTCACTTTTACTTTTAACAAAAGACAGCAGGAATAATTTAAGAGTTAAGATTATTAAATTTTTGTTTTTGGAGTATAGTTTACATATAAAAAAGACAAATCATTGTAAAGTGTATTACAAATATTGAAAATTATCCTGAAGGTTACTTAACTTATGCTAAGTGCTTTCTAAATTAAAATGCAGTTCTAAAGCGTGTATAATTTTCATATACGGCAATTGAATGTTAGATTTTGATTTCTTCTTTGACAGTTTTTTCTTAGGAAGGCATTACAGAGCACATTTGTGGTCTAGGCATAGACGTCTTACTTAGTCTTGCCCTTCTGATAACATTGCACGGAACCAGGTTTTGCCTAATCAGGGCACATCCCAGGAAGAAATGCGCAACCTCGTTCAAATGCTGCCACCATGTGGCAAAACAGAACAGACACTGGGTCCCATCTGAAAGGAGGAAGAAGCAAAAGATGCAGGCATAATTGTAAGTTTTGAGAAAGATTTTTTTTTTTTTTTTACTAAATCAACTAATTGTTCAATAACTGCAAATATTTTAGTTATACTATACTTTAACAACAATTAAAACAATGAGAATGATTTTTATATTCCAGGATCTTAGACATCTGATCATGTTATTTGAAAGAAAATGTAAAGTACAATGTTATAAATCTCACCCTCAATTTATTTTCTTATTCATTTACTCATTCATTTAGACCAAAGACTTTAATGATGATGATAAATATAAAAACAAAATCAACAGTGTTATCAATTGTGTGCTAATAGTTGTTGACAAATACTCTTCAGTATTCTTCAGAAATGTATTTTTAATATAATTTTATTGAAATACATCATTCATACATGAACATACATAAACAATAACTGTATAGTAAAAGTTGTGAACTTATAAAACAAACATGTATATCATCATACAGGGCTTCCATACATCACTCCAGCACCTACACCTTAAATTGTTATGAAACATTTGTTTAAAACTATGAAATACCACCATCAAAATATTGCTATTAACTATAGCCCATATATTACATTTGGTGTATATTCCTCCAACCCACTCGATTATTAACACCCTGTGTTAGTATTATGCATTTGTTACAGTTCTTGAGAAAACATTCTCATATTTGTCCTGTTAACCACAGTCCATCTTCTACCACAGGATTCCTTGTGTTATACAGTCCCATGTTTTGTACAATCCATTCAAAGTGCATACTCAGTGGCTCTCATTTTCATCACAAGGTTGTGCTGTCATCACCTCAGTCAATTTTAGAATGTTTTCATTGCTCCAAAAGGAAAAATCCCATACCTCCTTATACAGCCTGTATTAATCAGCCAAACGGACGGATGCTGATGCAAAGTACCAGAACTCTGTTGGGTTTTATGTATTTATTTGGGGTAGAAGCTTACAGTTATAAGGCCCTAAAAAGTCCAACTCAAGGTACCATAAGAGATACTTTCCCACCCAAAGTCATTGGCATATGTTGACGTAAGATGGCTGGTGGTGTCTGTGAGGATCCAGGCTTCCTCTTTCCTCTTAAGTCTCCATGGTCCCAGCTTCTTCCAAACTCAGCTGTATGCTGGAATAAGTCTCATCTCTCTCCCAGGGCTCGTTTCTCTCTGGGCTCAGCTGCTCTGCTCTCTCCACAAGGCCAGCTGTAAATTATCAGGCGAATGGCTGGTCTCTCTTCCCAGGACCTCTGCCGTGTCTAATGGAGCCTTCTCTCGAAAAAAAATTTCTTTACAAAACTGCTTCTCTGTGTTCTTTTCCTGTGTATTTACTACCCAGGGCTCCAGCATCAAAACTCTAACTAACCCTTCTGCCATGTCATTTTCTCTGTGCCACCCACCAAGGGGGCAGGGACTCAACATCCTACTGACATGGCCCAACCATAGCCTTAATTACTATTTAATCAAGTAAAAGTGAAACCTTTGAATTTAATACAATCTAATACATCCAGAGGAACAGACCAGTTTACATACAAAATCCAATATCTATTTTTGGAATTCATAAACAATATCAAACTTCTACACCCCCTATAGTTGTCTCTTAGAATTGATATAATATTTTATTTGCTGTTACTGCAAAAATATTACAATATTCCTGTTAACTATTGATCATAAATTACATTAGTTGTAATTTCATGTGTATCACCATATCCTTAACACGTTGTAAAAGAACATTCTTATATTTATACTATTAACCACAATTTCATCCACCACCGAAATCACTATGTTATACATACCCTAGATTATTCTCTAGTTTCCTTACAATTGACATTTATGTCCACAGATTACCGCTTTCAGTCGCAATCCCATTTATAAATCCAGTGTTAGTTATACTCCCTATAATGTGTTACCATCAACCCTATTCATTTCCACACTTTTACAATAAACTTATTAAAAATCTATATACATTGAGCATCAGCTCTCTTTCTCAACCCACATTCTATCTCCTAGTAACCTGTATTCTAGAGTTTGCTAATGTGAGTTTACTCATCATATTTAGTTCATATGAGTGAGACCATACAATATTTGTCCTTTTGTGTCTGACATTTATTTCACTCAATATAATATCCCCAAGGTTCATCCATGTTGTCATCTGCATCCCACTTTCATTTCTTCTTACAGCTGAATAGTATTCCATTGTATATATATACTACATTTTGTTTTTCCATTCATCGGTTGATGTACCCTTGGGCTGGTTTCATATTTTAGCAATTGTGAACAATGCTGCTATGAACATCGGTGTGCAAATGTGAGTTTGCATCCTTGCTTTCAGTTCTTCTGAAAACTTCCTAGTAATGCGATTGCTTGATCATATGACACTTCTATATTCAGCTTCTTGATGTACTGCCAGACTGTCTTCCAAAAAGGCTGCACTATTCTACATTCCCAGCAACAGTGAAGGAGTGTTCCTATTTCTCCACACCTTCTCCAGTACTTGTAGTTTTCTGTTTTGTTTTGTTTTAATGATGGCCATTCTATAAGCTATGAAATGGTATTGCATTGTAGTTTTGATCTGCATTTCCCTGATAGCTAGTGATGGTGAACATTGTTTTCATGTGCTTTTTGGCCATTTGTATTTCCTCTTTAGAGAAATGTGTATTCAAGTCTTTTGCCCATTTTTTAATTGCTTGTCTTTTTATCATTGAGTTGTATGATCTCTTCATATAACATGGATATCAAACCCTTGTCAAATATGTGGTTTCCAAATATTTTCTCCCATTGAGTAGGCTGCCTTTTAACTTTCTTTTGAGTAGGTCCCATTTATCAGTTTTTTCTTTCTTTGCTTGTACTTTCAGTACAAGGTTTAAGAAACTACTGCCTACCACAAGATTTGAAAACATCTCCCTACATATTCTTCTGGAAGTTTTATGGTTGTAGTTTTATATTTAGGTCCATCCATTTTGAGTTAATTTTTGTGTAAGGTATGAGATAAGGGTTCTCTTTCTTTCTTTTGGATGTGAATATCCAGGTCTTCCAAAACCATTTTTTGAATGGACTGTTCTGGCCCAGCTGGCTGGATTTGACAGCCTTGTCAAAAATCATCTGACCGTAGATGTGAAGGTCTATTTCTGAGTTCTCGACTTGGTTCCATTGGTCAATATGTCTAGCTTTATGCCAGTACCATGCTGTTTTTACTAATGTAGCTAAGTAATATGCTCTGAAGTCAGGAATTGAGACTCCTCCAACTTGGTTCTTCTTTGTTAAGACATTTTTGGCTATTCGGGGCCCCTTACCCTTCCAAATAAATTTGATTATTGGCTTTTCCATTTCTGAATTTAAAAAGCTGTTGGGATATTTATTGGGATTGTGTTGAATCTGTAAATCAGTTTGGGTAAAAGTGACATCTTAATGATATTTAGTCTTCCAATCTATGAACATGGAATGTCCTTCCATTTATTTAGGTCTTCTTTGGTGTCTTTTAGCAATGTTTTTGTGGCATATATGGCTTTGCATTTTTCCCATAACCCTTCCAGTTTTTTCCCCTTTTAGTCAACATTTCATTTCTTAGTAGTTGCACAGCAAGCCTTGAGAAATAACTGTTTCTGAGCTCGTGACTGATAAGTATGCTTAGACTTCTCTCCCAGAAATTCCAAGAATAATATGTACTGTGAACTGTTTGACCATCTTCATATCAATAGAAAGTGTAACTTCAGCCTTACTGTCAAACATTGTAAATGTTCGTTTTAAGTAGTTACTATGAAAGTGTAATTTCTGCCATGTTGAGAATCTCTGTGAGTGTCCAGGCCTTGAACAAAATGTCGTATGTACACACAATGGAATATTATTCAGCCATAAAAAGTAATGAAGTCTATGCGAATATTCTCACTGTCTTGATTTTGTGATAATCGGGGTAGCCTAAACATTCACTATATTAGAAACCATGCATGTGTCCCCAGACCTAGTTTTTCTCCCTAGGTCTGGTTTTTAGAATGCTGGTGATAAACTAAGCCTGATTTATTATATGAGCATCCTGTTTGGGAAAAGACTGTAACTTTGGGTATCTTTGGTCAACCTTAAGAGATATAGCAGGGGGATGGATGTGGCTCAAATGGTTGAGCGTCCATCTCCCATATGGAGGGACCTGGGTCTGATCCCCGGGACCTCCCAGTAAAAATTTGAAAAAAGAAAAATATAGAAGGCGCGTGGGCCACCAGGCCCCGAGCACAGGTGAGCCCCCCAGGCCCCATGCGCAGGTGAGCCACCAAGCCCCGTGAGCCACACAGCAAGATGATGACGTAACAAGAGAGTGACACAAGGGAAAGCCAAGACAAGACGTGCCGAAAAACCAGGAACTAAGGTGGTGCGGGCAGTAGGACCCCTCTCTCCCACATCAGAGGTTCTGAGGATCGAATCACAGTGAAGACAGGAGGAGGGAGATGAGAAGAGAGGGCAGGAAATGGACACAGAGAGTTGCCCAGTGGATGGACACACAAACAGCAAAAGGGGGGGGGCAGGTGGGTAAAAATGGATAAAAGTAAATAAATAAATAAATCCTTAAAAAAATGTATAGGGGAGTAAGATACAGACTATAATTACTAGTAATACTTTGACAATGCTCTTTCATAATCGTTAACAAAGTTTCACAACAATGCAAAGTATTTGTGGTGGGGTAATGTGTGGGAGCCCTGTATGATGTTATGCGTGTTTGTTTCGTAAGTTCATCATGTTTACTGAACACTTATAGTTTATGTTTGTTCATGTATGAATGATATACTTCAATAAATTGTTTTTTTAAAAAAAGTAATGAAGTCCTGATACTTGGAACAATATGGATGAATCTTGAAAACATCATGTTGAGTGAAATAAGCCAGGCACAAAAGGACAAATACTGTATGATCTCACTGATATGAAATAATAGAATAAGCAAACTCATAGAGTCAGAATCGAGAATGTAGGTTACCAGGGGATGAACTGAGAGTACAGAACAGGGAGTTAAGTCTTAAAATATATGATGTTTCCATTTGGGATAATGGAGTTGTTTTGATAATAAATGGTGGTGATGGTAGTACAAATTGTGAACATAATTAACAGCACTGAATCATATATTTGAATGTGGTTAAAAGGGAAATGTTATGTTGTATATATGTTACTTGAATAAAATTTTTTTTAAAAATCCATGGTACTGCACAACAGTGAACCCTAAGTTAAACCATGGACTATAGTTAATAGAATAATTATAGAAATCTGCTTTCATCAGTTGTAAGAAATGTACTATACCAACTCAAGGTGTTAATAATAGGGTGGTATGTGGGAATCCTGTGCTTTCTGCATTAACTTAAATTTAAATAAAGATACTGTAATAAATATTATTTTTTACCATTTTATTCCTAACATATCACATAGTGTTGGCATATAAGAGGTGTCAACAGTATTTACTAAAGCAAATATTTACTCTATAGTCATGACATAGTCTTGCATGTCACAGACAACTGGCTAGGACAAAACCAAAACTCAGAGAGAACAAAAAGAGCTCTGTCATCATTGAGTTACTCACCAACAGGAACAGCAGACACCAGGATCAGAGACTTAAGCTACTTTGTCATGAGCATTTCTCAGGGCCTGTGTTCATCTGGTTCTCAATTGGTCTGCTTTTGCCCCTTAGGGGACATTTGGAAATGTCTGGAAATATTTTCAGTTGTCACAACTTGGGAGGAAAATGCTACTGGTATCTAGTAGGCAGGGATCAGTGATGCTGCTAAATATTCTACAATGCACAGATCAGCCCTCTATAACAAAGAATAAGCTGGCCCAAAACATCAGTGAGGTTGAGAAACGCTGATCTAGAAGACAAGCTAAGAGACTGGCTCAGTGGGGACTCATGTTAAATAGATGACAAAGATTCTCTAGTGAATAATAAAATGAACATTGAGTGTCTTCCTTAGCCCAGGCAAGGATAATAGCACAGTGAAGAAATTCAGGGAGTGGCTCCCTGAAGAAAAGAAGACGGGCCTTTATGTGATAAGAAAGAGAAGTTCATTATGGTTATGGTAATTAAAGGATTGGCGCTTATACCCTGCAAAGGGTGAAACTAATATATACATCTGTACATAATTGGTTAAAACACACCCTATTGTTCATTGCTCATGAAAAAGTCTTCCATTAAGTCCAGTAAGGATTTAGTATACCATTGGACCTGAGTTTATAATTGTTGATCATCTTTGGCTACTGATGAATAAAATTACATATTTATTTATTAGCTTAGTTTATTAGAACTTGTTAAACACAGCATCTGGTATTTTTTAATGCACTTTTATTTTAGAATAGTTTTAGATTTACAGAAAAGTAGCAACAGTGGCATGGAGTTCCTATATAGCCCCCAGCCAGTTTACCCTACCATTCACTTTTTATATTAGTATGGTACATTTGCCACAATTAAGGAGTCGATACTGATACATAATTTTTAATTTAAGTATAGACTATTCAGATTTCCTTTCTGTAATCCTACCTATTTCAAGAAATAAAGTGTCTCAACTCACCTAGTATAACAAGGAATATTTTTGCTTCAGAATTCTGAGTAGTTGACCTTAGCTTCCTGTAGCCCTATTTCATGGCACTGCCTTTCTTTCATGAACGTAGGCTTCTGAACTTCCCAGTAACTGTAACTAACCTACTTGTTCAGTGGCACACAGGAGAAAAATAGAAAAAATTAGAGACAATGGGGGAAAAGGAGGTAAAAAATCTTATGGAGGCAGAATAAGCAAGGAATTTACTACTTTTAGAAAGAAGTAAAAGGTCACTCAAGATGAAGTCATCTATGTTGCTATTTTAGAAATTCTCAGTAGAAATTCTGATTTAAAAGTTTTTCATTTTCTTTGAATATATTGAAATTATAGTCTGAGCTATAAGATAAAATATCAATAATCATAAGATTTGTAGAAGATAAAGCACAAATATACTTTAGATCTACTTAGGATAAGAGATTTTAAACTTTGTGAATTTGCTAATTAGAAATAACTCTCTTCAATGATTTTCTTCTTCTAAAGTTAAAAAAAATTGCAGATTTTCTCAATATTATATAGCTTTGTGAAGCTCTAGGTTGCCATATCCACTTTGAAAGTTCAACAAAATTCCTGATGGGTTTCCAAACAGAATCCTCACAGGTCTTAATCTTGCCCTTTTGGATTTCCATGTAGTAAGAGAGTACTCTTATTTGTTATGAAAAACCGTTTAAGGAACAAATAATATTTCAGATTTGATATTTAGAATGAAAAATGTACTGGGTATTTTGAGTACAAATGGGAATATGAAATAAAATCTATCTGCAAGAAATTCATGCTTTAGTAGGGAAAACAGATGTACAAACTAATAATTACATTCTCTTATTTTTTTAACCATGGAAACAAACAAACAAAAAATTTCCTCAAAAAGATACATCTACTACTTAATATAATGATCTGTATAAAGGTTCATTCCAAGCAATGTCCATAACTTTGTATCCACAGACAATTTTTAAATGTTTTAAAAACACAATAAAACACAAAAACCAGTAAAAGGAATATGTGTAATTTAAATTTTGAAACACTAAGGAAATATAAAAATAATTCATCCAACATTGAGTAGGGTTACAAAGGAGAAAATAATAAAGGGGCAATGCCTAAAATGAATGTATTTAAATATTTTTGTCCAAGAACATATTTCTGAAATAAAACATGTTCAAAAATGTATTTGATTAATTACTGGAACTATTATATTGCCTAATTTCTGACATTAGACCCTATTACATCCTCATTTGAAATGTGTAACTGAGGTGACAACCTTAATTCTATTTTCCTCCAAAAAGATATTGAGATTGTATTTTCTTCCTGCCTCTCTTTTCTGTTCACTGTTGCAGAAGTACAAACTGACTACACAGTAAAGCAGCAGAAAGGGGGAAAGGAGACAAAATGGAAGGAAACCCCACAAAGGTTTTACCCTATTGGCCTGTGGTTTGTCGCTGCCCACCTTCTCATCTCCTCCCTCGCGCCTCTTCCAGAGCCCTCACTGAACCTGCCCCAGCCCTCGCTCACACTTCCTCACGCATGCCTTTTATTCTAGGTACTCTATCATCATGCAGAGCACCAGTTCTGGCTCTAACCAGAATTCCAGGTCCTTCACATGCAAACTCTTTTGACACACCAGATTTCAAAAACAATTTTGTTTTGCTTGAGCTATTTTTTTCATAGTCAAATTTTTTTCTTCTTCATAATCTTTTTTGATGGCTGTGAATGACCAGTTTTCTGAGGTGTGCAACACAGTTTTGATGGTCATTCCTTCTAAAATCTCAGTTCCATCTTCTGGAATTACTTTCCATTTTCTTGAAAGACATCTTCTGGAAAATCTTGTAGTGAGGTTCTTTTGCTGGTAAATGCTTTCAATTTCAATTCTTCTGAAATTATTTCTGTGTTTCCCTTATACTTAAAAGATAGTTAAGGTCTTACGGTCCTAAGTTGATTGCTGTTTTTTCTAAGCAAAGAGAAGGAATTAATTATGATAAAAATGGAAATTCATGCGTTAAAAACCAAGAAAAAATAAAATTAATTACTTTAAAAACAACTAAATAAGCTGGTGATTTGAAAACATATAAACTACTTACTAGTCTATGAAGAATGAATGAGCCATAAGAATGAGATTGGTAGTGAGAGGAGACAAGTGGACGCTATGGTCACTGCTGTTGGGTGGGAATGAAAATGTCCTGGTAAAATTGAAAGAGTGAACATCAAAGTCTGTCCATGTCCAAGACCAAGGAACCGTGTACTTGAGGGTCCAGAAGTGGGTGCCATGAGCAATATCAGAAGCCATAGACCTAGCAATGGGGAAAATTCCCACGTGCAGTATTTGTATTGTGTGTCCTTTTTTCATGCAGTGATATACTGCCTGATAACAGAAGCCAGAACTTGTAAGTATTTTTCAATGTGAAGCTCATGACATGACCACACTTACTTGTATCAGTGGTCACTTTGCTTTCAGAATCTAAATTTTATTTTAAATATTAATGTATATACATACATATTTGTAGCTTCTCTTCTTGCTTATCTTCCAGCCAAAAATGAACAGCAGATTAAATATGCTCCAGTTTCTCCAAAAAATATTTTTATTTAATGAAAATGAAAGCAGCAATACACAACACACAGATATAATCACATTTGGAGAACAGCTAAGACACAAGGCATTCTTATGCAGATTCTCAGGTAGCTCAAGTGGTTTTGCTGGTGATCACACATGACTGGGGGGCTTGCAAATTGAGTAAGTAGTTATAGAGAGTATTTGGATGGTGCAAGTTTGGATAGTAATGGTTAATAATGATTAGCTTTATTCTGTAAAGAAAAATTGAGGGCATTTGTCCCCGTCAGTAATACTAATTGACATTGAATTAAACCTATTAGTCAATGTAAAGAGATAAAGAGAGCTAAAATAGAAATATTATTTTACACCTTACATACTCAAAAGAATCAATGAAAAATATACTAAAAAGCACTAGGAGAAATCAGTAAGATAGGAGGTATGTGGTGGTTTGGAGCAAGGCTCATCCATGATGTTTAAGTAAAATATGTTCTTAATCTTAACCCATTCCTGTGGGTGTGAACCCATTGTAAATAGGACCTTTAGATGAGACTTCTTCAGTTAAGGTATTGCCAACTGAATTAGGATGCGTCTTAATCCTGCTACAGGCATAACTTGTTTTGTTGCTCGTCAGTTTATTATGCTTCACAGATATTGTATTTTTTTTTTTTACAAATTGAAGTTTTGTGGCAACCCTGTATAGAGCAAGTCTGTTGGTGCCATTTTTCCAACAGCATGTGCTCACTTCATTCTGCGTCACATTTTGGTAACTCTCACAATATTTCAAGCATTTTCATTATTATTACATTGGTTATAGTGATATGTAATAAATCATCTTTGCTGTTCCTATTGTAATTGTTTTAGGGTGCCACGCACTAGACCCATATAAGACAGAAAGCTTAATTGATAAATGCTGTGTGTGTTCTGACTGCTCCACCGACTGGCCGTCCCCCTGCCTCTCTCCCTCTCCTTTGGCCTCCCTATTCCCTGACACAAAACAATATTGAAATTAGACTGATTAATAACCCTATAATGGCCTCTAAGCATTCAAGTGAAAAGAAAAGGCACACACCTTTCATTTTTAAGCAAAAGCTTAGTGCGGAAGGCATACAGAAAGCTGAGATGTGCTGAAAGCTAGGCCTCTTGTGCCAAACAGTTAGCCACCTTGTGAATGCAAAAGAAAAGTTCTTGAGGGAAACTAAAAGTGCTACTCCAGTGAACCATGAATGAAAAGAAAGTGAAACAGCCTTATTGTTTATGTAGAGAAAATTTTAGCAGTCTAAATAGAGGATCAAACTAGCCACAACATTCCTACAAACCAAAGCCTAATCCAGAGCAAGGCCCTAACTCTCTTCAATTCTGTGAAAGCTGAGAGAGATGAGGAAGTTGCAGAAGAAAACTTTGAAGCTAGCAGAAGTTCATTCATGAAGTTTAAGGAAAGGAGCCATCTCCATAATACAAAAGTGCAAGGAGAAACAGATGTGGCTCAAGCGATTGGGCTCCCATCTACCATATAGGAGGTCCAGGGTTTGATTCCCAGGGCCTCCTGGTGAAGGCAAGCTGGCCCACGTGGAGTGCTGGCCCATGCGGAGTGCTGGCCTATGCAGGAGTACTGGCCCAAGTGGAGAGCTGGCACAGCAAGATGACACA
>JAQZBX010000159.1:86096-106144 GCA_029593785.1 Cabassous unicinctus
GGAAATAAATAAATAAATAAATCTTAAAAAATAAAGTGCAAGGTGAAGCAGCAAGCACTGATATAGAAGCTGTAGCAAGTTATCCAAGATATCTATCTAAGAAAATTAATGAAGGCATCTACACTAAACAATCGATTTTCATTGTAGATAAAACAGTCTTCTGCTGGAAGAAGATGTCATCTAGGACTTTCATAGCTAAAGAGAAGTCAACGCCTGGCTTCAAAACTTCAAAAGACAGGCTGACGCACTTATTAAGGGCTAAAGCCAGTGCTCATTTATCATTCTGAAAGTCCTAGGGCCCAAGACTTGGGCTGAATGTACTCTGCCTGTGCTCTATAAATGGAAAAGCAAAGCCTGATGACAACATACAAGATTCATTTCAAAATACTACTGCTCATTTACAATGCACCTGGTCACCCAAGAGCTCTGATGGAGATGTACAATGAGATAAATGTTGTTTTCATGCCTGATAACACAATATCCATTCTGCATCCCTTAGATCAAAGGGGTAATTTAGACTTTCAAGTCTTATTATTTAAGAAATACATTTTATAAGGCTATAGTGGTCATAGATAGTGATTCCTGTGATGGATCTGGGCCAAGTCAAATGAAAACCTTCTTGAAAAGATTCACCATTAAGAACATTATTGTTTCATGGGAGGAGGTCAGAATATCAACATCAACAGGAGTTTGGAAGAAGTTGATTCCAACCATCATGGATGACTTTGAGGGATTCAAGACTTCAGTGGAGGAAATTACTGCAGATGTGTAGAAATAGCAAGAGAACTAGAAATATAAGTGAGCCTGAAGATGCGACTGAATTACTGCAATCTCATGATAAAGTTGCTTCTTATGGATGAACAAAGAAAGTGGTTTTCTGAGATGGAAACTATTCCTGGTGAAGATGTTGTGAACTTTGTTGAAATGACAACAAAAGATTTAGAATATTATATCAACTTAGTTGATAATGCAGCAGCAGGGATGGAGACGATTGACGCCAATTTTGAAAGAAGTTCTACTGTGGGCACAATGCTATCAAATAACATCACATGGTACAGAGGAATCTTTCATGAAAGGAAGAGTCAATCAATGTGGCAAACTTCATTGTTATATTATTTCAAGAAATTGCCACAGCCACCCCAACCCTCAGCACCCACCACCCTGATCAATCAGCAGCCATCAACATCAAGGCAAGACTTTCTACCTGCAGAAGGATTAGGACTTGTTGAATGTCCAGAAGATAGCATTTTTTTTAGCAATAAAGTATTTTTCAATTAAGTTATGAACATTTTTTAGACATAATGCTATTGTACACTTAATAGACCACAATATAGTATAAACATAACTTTTATATGCACTGGGAAACCAAAAATTTTTGTGAATCTTTATTGCAATATTTTCTTTCTTGCAGTGGTCTGGAACTGAAACCACAATATCTCTGAGATTTGCCTGTACTGGAGTCCTTTATATGCGGAATGAAAGTCAGACACAGAGGTAGAAAGCCACAGGTTGCAGCCAGAAGCTGGAAGACAATAGAATCCAAAGAAGCCAGGAGAGCCCACCGTGTGCATTGCCATGTGACAGAAAAGCCAAGGACCAAGGAGCTCCTGCATCCAGCCACAGATTGGACTTCTACTAGCCTCAAAACTATGAGTCAAGGGGGATGGGTGTGGCTCAAACAGTTGGGTGTCCATCTCCCATATGAAAGGACCTGGGTTCAAACCCCGGGACCTCCTGGTAAAAAAAAAAACAAAAAACTATGAGTCAATAAATTCAAGTTGCTTATGCCAACCCATTGCATGGTATTTGTTTTAGCAACCAGGAAATTAAAACAAAGTATAAAATGAATATGCAGTAATCAATGTATTAATATATACTAATTATTCACTGCTAGAAAATATAATAGATAAAATTACCCCATTTAAGTAGAAATAATAAAATAAAATAACTGTGAATAAACTTAATAAGAAGTGCACTAAATCTATACAAAGAAAACTTTATAACAATACTGAATAAAATAAATGTAGATCTGTAGAAGTAGAAAGATATTCTAGATACCAAATATTATTCCATTGTATGGATGCATACAACTCTATAAATATGCTAAAAACTTTTGTACACTCTAAAGAGGTGACATTTATGGTATTAAATTATATCTTAAGAGTGTTGTTTTTTAAGGAAGCATAAGAGAATTAGCAGATACCTTGGATAAATTACTTCATAAATTCAGAGAGGAGAAACTTGGACTCAAATTTCAGATGGAGGAAAAGATTGATATATTTCAGGATAAAAAGTTTTTAAAGTTTTCATAGGAAGAAATAAAAACATTTTTGGCCACAAAAGGAGTAAATGACATACTGAGAGAAATCTTCACAACTCATTGCAGCAAAAGGGCTATATATGATGCAACATTATATCAAGAAGAAAATGACTCAAAAGAAAAATGACCAAAAGGACATAGAAGGTTCACATGTGCACACACACATGAATACATGCACATACAAACAACACACCAATGGTTCTCATTTTTATAACAGGAGAAATGAAAAGTAAAACTGTCCTGAGAGAGAGAAAGCCACAGAGGGAGCAGCCGGAAGCTGAACATCAATGGAACCCTGAAAAGAAGAGAGGCCAGAAGAGGCCACCATGTGCATTGCCATGTGACAACTAAGGACTAAGGATCGCTGGCAGTCAGAACGCCAGTCTTTGGGAAGAAAGCACCTTGACCATGCCTTGATTTGAACTTACTCTTAGCCTCAATGCCATAAGCAAATCAATTCCTATTGTTTAAACTGAACCATTGCATAATATTTGCTTGACCAGCCAAGCAAACTAAAATGGATTTTTAGTGGGGTGCTGCTATCGCAAATACCACAAATGTGGAAGTGGTTTTGGAATTGGGTAACGAGTACAGGTTGGAAGAATTGTGAAGTGCTTGATAGAAAAGGCCTAGATTGCTTTGAAGAGACTGTTGGTAGAAATATGGACGCTAAAGACAGAAATGATGAATGTGTCATTGCAAACTAAAAGAAAGGTGACCCTTGTTTTAAAGTGGCAAGGAATTGGCAAAATTGTGTTCTGATGTCGAGGGGAAGGCAGAATTTGAAAGTGATGAGCTTGGATATTTAGCTGAAGAGATTTCCAAACTAAATGTGGAAACTGCAGCCTGGCTTCTCCTTGCAGCTTATAGTAAAATGTGAGAGCAAAGGGCTGAGCTGAGAACTGAACTCCTGAGCACAAAGAAACCAGAAATTGATGGTTTGGAAAATTCTGAGCTTCCAGAAAGTGAGTGCCCAGAAAACTGCTCCATGTGAGGATTTAACTGAACATGGAAGCAGTCAATTCTTTCAATGCAAGTCAGGATGGACTTTAAAATCATGTGAATAATGATTATTGAAAATTGAAATAAATTGAAACTAGGTATCATTTCAGAAATAAAAAGGAGGTTTATACTTAAAGGAAAAGAACTACTTAAAATGTATTACAATGCTTCAAGGCAAATATTTAGGGCTGTTTGACTATTTGAAAACTGTGGGAGCTGCCCTGTGCATAGATGTTTAGCAGCATCCCTGGCCTGTACCCACTAGAGGCCAGGAGCAAGCCCTCTGTTCCCAGTTGTGATAACCAAAAATGTCTCCAGACACTGCCAAATGTCCCCTGGGGGCAAAATCACCTCTGGTTGATAATCACTTAGGGGATCAGCAAAGACCTCCTGATAAGACTGGGATTTGCTATAAGCTTTAAGCAGCAGCCTTCAGTGAGCAGAGGGAGGGAGGGAGCTTTGGGCAGATAGCAGTAGGCCAAGGTGAGAAAGGCGCAGCAGGAGCTATGCGAAGGGTTTGGTAGGAAGACTGAGGAAATGGAGGTGAGTAGTGGGAAGCAGGGGAGCTTAGGGTCAGAACAAGAAAGACCTTGACTCCATTGCTGAAGAATTGAGGCAGTTCTGAAGCCCTAAGTTGCCACGGAGAGCTTCTGAACAGTGAGGGAAAAGAGTGCCCTTCAAGGAAGTTGTGTACAGAAGTAATATGCTGGAAGGACTTGAAAGAAGGGAGAAAGGATTCGGGAAAACTATCTGGAAGCTCCTAAATAGTTCAAGTAATTGGTAAAGAAAACATGAAATTGAGCAGTGATGGTGCAAATGGCAAGTAAAACAAGCATAAGTGATGTCAGCACAGTAGAATCTGTCTGCTAGAGCAACTGACCAGACAGGGACGAGAATAAAAGAAATGAAAGGGCAGCAGAGATGGGATAAGTTGTGGTTCATTCTGAAGCAAATAGTCATTATGCAAACAAATTTAGCTCCAAAGGGGAAAAAGACCCTCTGACAACTCTTTTGGGTAAGGCTCTGGCATTCTAAAGCATCTAAGCACAGTCTCAGAAAAGCCCCATGAATAGACTTGAATGTATTTCCCCCTTTCCTTGGTGAAAAGCCTGACTCATAATTGAGTCAACTAATTTGGGTCCCTGAAAACAAAAATACCAGGAAGCCAGCCTTGCAAAATAAGACGACCTGGTTCCTGCTTTCACCCCACTTTGCATGAAGTCCTGCCTATTAGAAACACTCCCCTCTCCCGTTCAACCAAGATGCGTTCCCTGACATCAAGAACGATAGTGACTTCTTTCACCCACGTTCCACACTTAAAAAAAACAAACTTTGTCCTGCTCGTGCTTCAACTTTAATCAAAAGTTCTTTTTCACCTCCAATGCTGTCAGAATATCCAGGCATGAGTTGTTTCTGAATCTATTCACTCAGAGAAACGTAAAACTAAGGCACACAAAGAATTCCAAGTCACTCCAAGGGATAAAGATCTTCATATGTAGAAACAGGCCTTTTTCAATTTCTTTACTGACTGTCTAGCCAAACCGTTAAACCCAGGTTTTGTAGTTACCAAGCAGTTTCCATAGGGGAAAAGCATCCTATGGTCCAAACCATGCCAGTCCATCATTTGGAATCTAATGTTAGGTCTAGACTGTGTATCATTCCCCTAAGGGCTGTTATTATTTGGGTTTGATCTCATAAAATGATCTTTCTCTCCAAGTATAGGTTACTATTTTAACTTTTGACCACCAGGTGGTGATAAGCTCCATAGTCCAGTGGAGAAAATAAAACACATAGCTGAGCTAAGACTTAATATCTTGGCAATCTGAAGCTGATAGGTGCCCTGTCTGCCTTGTATTCTCTCCTAGCAGCCAACAGACCAGGACATTAAGTTATGAACTAATAGAATAGGAACCCTGAGACAAGCAAGAGTTTTAAACTTAAGAACAGGAGGTAACATTAAATATTTTATTTCCAAAACACCCATTTTACTTCCTAGGCAAATAAGGTCCAGCCCAGAGACAACGATTTGTCCAAAATCACAGTGAGTAAGGAATAGAACCGGACCTAGAATCTAGATATTCCAGTTCTTTCATCTGGCACTTTTATTTGCAAGACATACGAGACATATCCTACATTTAAAAGGCTGTAAAATGGATCTATCGGGAGAATGAGCTGGAGATCGTTTGGGCCATTGGGAAGAGGAAACAGTTCCAGGGAACAGGTAGGCCTTTCCACCTGCAGAGTGGCCACACCCATGAGGCCTTCTTGAAAAAACATTTCCATCAGCCTGAGAAGTCACCAAGATGGTAAATCTTACCACCCACATGCTGTGTCATTGAAGACTACTTGTTTTAGGACTTTACAGAGTTTTGAGATGTTAAGTTACTTCAATTTTATAGTTACAGAAGAGGGAAATGACATTTGCAAACATTTCCTTTATTTTAATATCATCTTAGTTATAGTGCATCATCAGTTGGACTGAAAATGTCAACACCAATGTCAATGTCCAAGCTACTCGTGGCAGAGAATTATCAAACCAAGTGATCAATCTCTGAAAAATAACATAGGCCCTCCGTACTATCACATCTTTAATATACAGTCATAATCATGAGTTGAAGTGACCATCAAACATAGGCAAAAAGAGAAAAAGGATGATTAGATTTAGAGTTAATCTGTCAGAGCAGGTTTGGCTTATGGCCTAAAGTGAATGAGGACGTAAGGTACCTGAAGAAGGAGGGTGTAAGAACAAAGGTGGGGTGCAGCAGAATAGATCAGAGGCAGGCAACATCCAAATTCATTTTTATTTTTGAACTAAGTTTAAAAGCACATAAACAACTGAGAAAAGGGCTTCTTAATACTGTGCAATATCTCTTTACTATGAGAAACTAATTTAGTGTGATAACTACTTACAGGAAATTCTTTATGTCCCTGCAATCAGCAGGGGCAAATTTCCTAGATGCCAAAAAAAAAAAAAAACACAAGCATCATAGATAACATGAACTGTCTCTCTCCTCTCTTAGCCTCTCATGATTCTCATGGTCTATAATTCAACGCCATCCTGCAAAAAATGCAGTTCAAATAAAGATGACAACACTTCACTGTGAAAGACAATGACACCTAGGGCTGTAAAACACAGACAAAATCAGGAAAATCTTTTGAAAAATCGGGCATTGATATGGAAAACCATACAGCGGTCCTGCCAGAAAAACACTTGTTCACAGAGAATAATAAGGGTTTTTTTTTTTATTTTCTTAGCTAATATACAGTATCCATCTAAAACCCAACATCGTTTCTTAGGAAGGGTTTTTGTCAATATTTAAAAAAGGAAAATAATTTATAGTCTAATTGGAATTAAAAACATCCTTTTAACACAGGCACTTCATTTTCCCATCTTTTTGAAAGGGACAATCTATTCATATTCATATTTTCACTTTGGAACCAAAGTTCTTAATCTAATGCTAATTAAGTTAAACAGGATAACATTTTTAAAGGAGTATCATTGCTTATGTGTGGGAGTGCCTTCTTTTAATTATTATCATCTGTCTTTGTTAGTTAAGGAAGAATTCCATTTATGCTTTGACACTTGAAAGTTGAAAATGATAAATTTTATTTTTTAAAAAACCATTAACCTGTTCAAGTTGGTTAATGGAGTCGATTTGTTTACTAAATGCCAATAGAAATTTCTAAAGAAATAAAAAATAATAATAAGGGAAATCAGAGAAGGGTGACTTCAAGCAATTTCTGTATGACATGATACTAGTGGCATTAAACTTGCTGAACCACAAACCATGCAGCAGTTCAATAGCTCACATAGAAGGTTAACAGACAGCAGCTCAAGAAAAGATCTGAAAGTACATCAAGGGTCAAGAGTCAGGGAATGTAGGCAAGCTGAGCCTGAAGCAGGGACGGTGATGAGTGCTGAAGGGGAAGTGCCTGGATGCTGGGACTTGGCCCAGATGGTATACCAGTGAATGAAACCAACAGCAAAATCATACTTAGTTGAAAAGAAAGGCAAAACTAACCTAGGTATTGATATTAAAGTCATGAAGAATATAATATAAACAAGATACGATTGTACCCTTGCCTGCTATTGTACAGCATTGTTTAGGAAATTTTAAGGAAGGAAGGAAGAAAAGAAGGAAGGAATGGAAGGGAGAGGGAAGGAAGGAAATCAATAAGATATGGGAAGAAAGCTAAAATTATCATTACTGATAGCTGGAAAATGTGCTTACTAAAAATTTCTTTTCTTAAGCATCTCTGAAAATTCTAATACCCAGCTGAGCTGGTTTTCTATTAATATAATCTTAGCAGTTTACTTTTTGCACATAGTTCACTGAAGGATATTAACCAGAACTTCTCAGTTCTGCTTACAGGAATAAGATAAAGTCTCAAAGCAAAACCAGACAGAATGGTGTCAGGAGCACCTTATGACCCAGTAAGCTGTAACTTTCCTCCGAGACCAAAAAGCTTGATATCCTTGAGACATCAGCTGAGAAAGGAGTCATGAAGTCCTTACATGTAGGTACCCACATAACAGTATCTAAACTGTGGTTTATTAGCCGCTGAAACCAAGGACAAGTCTGATGTGCTTGAGACAAGGCAGGACTTAGAGACTGCACATTGCCATCTCACAAGACCCCCGGAAGCACCACTAGTTTTTTCTGTTTTTTTTTTCAACTTGTTTTTCTTCTCACCCACCCGCTTTTCTTTGCCTATAAAAACCCTAGCTCCCATTCTCACTTTTGGTTTTGGGAAGATTTCCCCAGTTCCTTTCTTGTACACTCACAAAAAATCACCACTCACTGAGAGACGTGTTTCTCCTTTGTGGCGCCGGATCAAGTGGGCCCTTCTATTGAAAATGGCCATTCAGGCATTATCAGTATTAACAAGTAAAAACATCATTTATCTAGAAAATCCAAAATATTCAAATAAAGAACTGTCAATGCAGACGAGAGAGTTTAGAATTGCAACTTATTCCTAGAATAAAAAATAGAAAATTCAAGACCTGTGGTAATGATGAAAGAACAAAGAGATAAATGGAACAGAAAAAGGAGACCAGAAATTTGCCCAAGTAAATGATAAAATGTAGTGTTTCAAATCAGCTTGACTCTTCAATAATGTGTTGGATGAATCACTAAAATTCTAGATAGATCACCAGCTCAACAAAATAAATTCTACATTATAGCGAAAAACAAAAACAGCACATTTTAGACAATATAGAGAGTTAATGAAAAACATGCAATTACAGAAATACTAGGGAAAAATATTGGTAAATAATCCCAAGTTGAGAGAAGCCTTTCAAATTATGTCACCAAAGGCAGAAACCAATATTAAAATGGTAAAGAAGATTGTCTTTCATTTTTAAAAAAAAGTTAAACATGGAAGTGAAGTTGGAAAAATGAGAAACTCTTTGAAATTCAGAATATATCATATGTACTTAATATGGTAGTGATACTGAGCAAAAGGGGGTTTGTTCTCCTGATGTGCCTTAAAAACCAATTCCTGAGACACTGGGGTTTCAAAGAGAGAAAGAGT
The DNA here is from genome assembly GCA_029593785.1 of Cabassous unicinctus. Lineage (NCBI taxonomy): Eukaryota > Metazoa > Chordata > Mammalia > Cingulata > Chlamyphoridae > Cabassous > Cabassous unicinctus. Next base: position 94,954 of record JAQZBX010000159.1, read on the forward strand.
TTATCATTTGTGCACCCTAGATGGCCAAAAACTGCCTCCTCAATTCGTAGAAATTCTAGTATTTTATAACATCAGGATGCTGATAACTCATCATTGGAGTAGGATTTGTACAGGTTCTTGCATTAACACACATTAAGGGGCTGAACAGGATGGGAGTGAGTATCAAGCCAGGGTGAGTCACAAAATTACAATCATTACCAGAGACCGAGGCATCCAGGAGAGGGGATACTGAAAACCAAGTTCAGCTACAAGGTTTTTCACATGGATAGCAAACAGAGGAAGATGGAGTGGTCATCCTTTCAATAGAAATGTTCATATACAAAGGTAAGTTCTGTCTGGAATAATTATTATAATAGCAGATACAAGTGTCCCTATACAAGGATAAGGTCTGCCTGGAATAATTACAATGGCAGCGTTTTAGTGGGAAATGGCCTCATACAAAGGGTGAAGTCAGTCTTCCCAGTTTCAGTAATTTCAGGTATCAACCTTTGAATATTTAATAATTTACTGGAAGTAAAAAGGCATCTCTATAACGATGTGGTAGTCAGAATTAACCCTTGGTTACAGTAGGTCTCTTCTTATACCAAATGAATAAAGTTGTTGACTGATGTTCTGCAAGTGACCTAATCAGAGAGAGAAGATCCAGCAAATTCAACACAGGCTTTCAGGTATACATTTCTCAACTTTGGCACAAATATAGTGCTTCTGTAATCTGCCCCAAAATTCTTAAACCATGGGCCATGTAAAGCAGATTGGTAGATTATATTACTTACATAAACGATGATTTTCTGGTGTTTCAGAAGATCTTGTTTTCCAATGAGGATGATGTCTGTATAGACTATATCAAATGGCTCCATGGCCCTCTGGATTTCATTGGATAAGCCAATAGGAAACTTTAGCAGGAGACCAGAGGCAGGGAAGAAAGTTAATCAATAGTATTTATTTTCCTAGACCCCTCATGGGGAGGTCATCTTGGCCTGGCTATGTCACTCAATGGCAAATCACTGTTCTTCTCAAGGTGCCCTACTATATGCAAACACTTCTTCTGGGTTCCAGGTATTATGCCACCGCCTCATATTTTTCATGCTATTATCAATGTGTTTTTTCTTTTCTGATCTAGAGTGGTGATAGCTCTTCCCTGTTACTTACTCCAGGTTACTGTACTACCTGTTGTGGTTCCTCGTACATCTGATCCACACCTTGTAATAGTCCCTTTGTAAATAAACCCTTTTCAAATTATCTTAAATTGAGTGTGACATCTATTTCCTTTGGTCATCCTAAATAGACACTTAACCTCAATAAATATCACTGGGTGGAGAATAAATCAAGTCAAAGTAATCCAACAGTCATAATGTACTCTGACCTTTGTATAGCATGTTATACTATCCAAAATTTAAATGGCCATGCATTGATTTAAAATCTCAATGCTTTTTAAGGATAACAAGTAAAATAAGATTTAAGAATATAAAATATAGGTGGCAGTTTGTATTTTTTCTGTAACTGGGCCAATTAATATTAAAATATTATCTTTGTAATTTACTTTAAAATGTTCAGCATATAACAAATATAAAAGATTTATTGGATCCTTTTGCAGTTGGTAGGATCTTTGCTAGGTTATGTTCATTTACATATATCTATATCTGTATCTATCTAGCTATATATATATATATATATATATATAGAGAGAGAGAGAGAGAGAGAGAGAGAGAGAGAGAGATGTATGATATATTATAAGAATTGGTTGGCATGACGATGGGGATTGGCAATTCAGAATTTGTAGGGCAGGCTGCAGGTTGAAAACTCCAGTGAAGTTTCAATGAATGCCCCAGGAGAAGCTAGCTGACTTGAGTAGTTCTTCTTTCTGACTGCTGACATCTTCAATTCCCCTTTAAGGCCTTCACTGATTGGATGAGACTTCTCTTATTGTTGAAAGCAATCTCCTTTTTTGATTGCAGATGTAATCAGCCATGGATGCAATCAACTGAATAATGATTTAAATCCACAAAATACCTTCACAATAACAATCAGGCCAGAGCTCACTGACCAAACAAATGGACACCATAAGCTGGCCAAGTTTACACATGTACTTAATCTTCACAAGTATAGAGTAATTTAGGTTTGCCATGCTTGTTGTTATGGCATGATGAGAATTGGTCTACTGTTTCCATATTAGTGCAGTTTAATTACTGATGAATGCTGACAGATACAGGAGCTCCTGCATGTATGTGAGATAAAGGATTATTAAGTGGCTTATATAGAAAATTTGAGAATACTGGGTTTTTTAATAGTTATATTAGGGGAAAATATAAGTGCATATAGCATTTATATAATAACTGCCAAACTCTAACAAAATCTCCTCTAAGATTAAGACAGGATTGAAAATGGAGTGGGGTTGAAATTAGGTATCCAACAATATTTTGGTTATAATAAGTGGCTAGACATTAGGTTAATTACCAACAGTGAATATTCATTAGCATTTAAAGAAGAAATGCAATAGAAGTTTAACTACACAAGACCCAGATGCAAAATTGCACAATGACAAAAGCAGGAATAACAAAAGCATCCATGGTAGAGTAGGAATTTCTGCCATTCACAAAGAAGCCTTAATGCAATTATGTCAATCAAACTGTACATTGTTGGCCATACAGTTGAGTTGTAATGTGGACATTTACTCTGAGAGATTGTAGAATAGCCTTTATTGAGATGTCTGAAATTAAGCTAAACTCAATGTATAATAACGTTTAGAGATAAAAAGATGAATCATGGTGTTTACAACCCAAGGAATCTATGATTCATTAATTATTATCTGAAATGTAATTCAGAGAGCAAATGTGGCTTGTGACAGCATACATGCCAGGAAAGGTCAGGACAATGGCACATCTCCAAACTAAATGACTCTCCAAACATAGAGAATGGATCTGAAAATATCAGCTTTCCTCTGTAATTAGGACACTACCAATCAATCAGTATATTGACCAGCTTCTATGTGCCCAAGTCTCTGCTAAAGATAATGAGGGGAACAAGAGCATTGTTTTAAAATATTTATCATCTGGATGGATAGTTATGAAATAGTTGGATACTAACCAGGTTTCTAATTGTGTGACATTAGTTATTAATTCAATAGGAATTAGGAATGGTAAATTTTGGTGTAAACTAGCATAATAATATTGATAAAATGATAATAATAATGATAGCAAACACATCCATAGCTTTTAGTGTCAAATACATAGTAATCATCACTTACTGTTAGTTATACTTACCAAGAATCATTCTCTGTGATAAGAATTGCCTTCATCATTTCATAATAATGATTACATAAATTGGGTACTATTAATAGTATGAATTCAACAATGTGTTTAATGCATAGATGAACAAATGAGTGAAAAAAAAAGTTAAGGCTCAGAATGTTTAACTAACTTGCACAAAGACAAGAAGGATTTGAAAGCTAAACTGAGCCTTAAAATTTGGAATGACTATGAGGAATGGCAAGAAGAAAGGTACAGAAGTAGAATGATCTTCACATGCTTATGAGAAAAAGAAACAATCATCTGACCAGGGCTGGGGGCACGTGTAGCAAAAAGTTAGGAAGCATATTTTGGTATAGGATGGGCACAGTACAGTTCTTTGAAGTCCAAGCAGAAGAGTTAGGGCATGATGTAATGCTTCTAAGCAGGGTGATATGAGGAAAGTGGTGTTTAATAAAGGTGTAAACTGGTCACCTTGGGCAGTATCATTTAACATAGGAAGGAAGTGCAGCAGTCTAGACATAGAATTATGAGGGTCTGTGCTTTGATGGTAACTACAAAGGGAAAAAGAAGAAAAGATAAGTCTGAGACACAATTTAAAGGAAGAAAGAAAACATGGACATAGAAGAGAAGAAAAAATATAAAGCAATGAAGAAGCCAGTGTTTGGTGTGAAAATATATCAAACAGTAATTTCACTAAAATATAGAATAGCAATAGATAGCAGTTGAAGGAGAGATACAAATTTCAAATGGAGTTTAAAGTGATAGTGTTAGCTTCAGATGAAGATATTCTATGTATAGGTGGAAAGATTGGACTAGAACACAAGTGCAAACTCAAACTTAGAAATACAGATTTAAGTCATGATATAAAATGAGGCACCTGGGAAGAATATAAAAAGCAGATTTGACTGAGGAGAGGACCCAAGTTCAAGTTCCAATTGTGACATTGAACTTGAGTAAGTCTTTGAAGCTAGCTCAGTTACTCCAAGTTTAAAGTGGGGAAGATAATATATACTTCACAGTGTTTTGAGTATACAAAGTGAAAGGACTTTGTGAGTTGTAAAGCTATGTAAGATTAAGATACCATTATATAGTTAAAGTCAGAAGAACAGAAGAGTAGACATTTGAAGCTATGTATTTCTTAAGGGCATTGAAGTTGAGATTTTAATCTTCTTCCATTGACAGAAGAGCTACATCTAGCTGTGACACAGAGTGGATGATACATTAAAAAGTCAGTTGGTCTGCTTGCTTCTAAAACACAGTAAAACTAATGCCCAAGTCCTCCTAAATTCTGGCAAAATCTTGAATAATCATTTGGAGTTTGCTTATATGGAGAAATATAATTTCAGCCAGAAAATAAAATAATAAATCAGACAAACTTCCACTTCCAAAGTTCTATATCATATTATCATTTTCATATGTGTAAAGAAGTATCTTAAATATTGCTTTTATGTATTCTGTATTATTACATTTTAACCTTGAATTCACATAATATTAAATAATAAAATGAAATATTTAGGCACAGATTGCTTGATCTAATCATGCATAATAACCCATTCTTGATTTTCATTAGATTTTTAAAATAACTTACTAATTACATTAATGTGAATAATATTACTTTAGGAAGAAATTGAAACTTACATGCCTAAACAGAGTACAAGTTCTCAGAGAAGCCAACCAAATATGTTTGTGTCTTTAGATTTTGTTTAGAATAAAATTATTTTCTTTGCAGAGATTGATAAGAAAAAATATTTCATCCATTCTGGCATGTTGAATGAGATGTGTGGATCTTTCTGAAGGAAATCCTAAGTTAAGTTTGGGCACCTAGCGATGAATTGAGTAATATAAATACCAAATAAATGGTGATTACATTCCACTCTGCTTTTTTCTTTCATTTTTGACAAGCCAATCAGGATCTGAGCTATTCACTATAGATGTCACATGTCATTTTTCTACTCCTAAAAATATCTAAGGAGAATAAGAAAATCATTTCAATTCAGGACAGGGATTCTTTTCTTGTTTAATTTTTGCATCCCCAGCACCCTGGACAGTGCTTGGAACGCAATAAAGGAACTTAATATATATTTGGAACAAGTGTATAAATGAATTATTTTGTTCTGAAGATATTAATCATGAGAGTTTGAAAATCTTTTGTTTTGCTATAAGAATATTGTTTGTATGCAAACTACTCTTATTTTTAGATGTTATACTTGGAAAATAAAATCTCCTACACCACCATTCATGTTACCATAACCAATTGTTATTGTTTCAAGATACCGATCTCTTTTACCTACAAAACTACCACACTTAATGTAAAAACTATAATTTTTTAAAATGCCCTTTCTAAAGAAGTGCACAGTTTTGTTCTCATCTTTAAGCTCACAGTGGAATTTTTAAAGGTAGGAAGAAGGCCCCCATGCCAAAAACAAAAGAAAAACTGGAAGGGGAAAAAAAGAACTTTCCAGTCGAATTTTTAAAATACTACTATGGAACACTTTGACATTGTAAATTGCAAAGGCTATATATATTCTGAATTATCTTTAAAGCTCATATCTTATAAATATACTCTTTCCAATTTCTATTACCTGCAAGCACTAAAATAAAGATTATAAATCCCAGGAATCGCTCCTTATATTCACAGTGGAAGCTGAGACTTAATAAGGAATGGAGGAAAATGCACCGAGAGCAAGCCTGTCTGTACACAGTCTCTAGTGAGCGGTATGTATTCAGTGTGCACTGAATTAGTCCTGGCTTCGCAAGAACCCTTTGTCTGTGGGACGGTGGGTCTGGCAACCATTTCCTCCTGGTGAAACCGACTTCTGATGACTCCGCCCGGGCGGGGGGTGGGGAGCGAGCAGCGCGTGGAAAGCTCGACTGAGAATTAAAGTGAGTGAACAAAGAGAACTCCCAGCAGCCGCCAGCCAGCGCCTCGCAGCTGCATCAGGAGACGTCAGTCACGCCCGGATGGCTGTTCGAATACGTCTCCCAGTAAAAGATGGAAAACAGCTCAAGTAAATAATTGATGGAGATTGATCGAGACCAGAACAAAGCTTTGCAAAAAAACCAGTGCGTCCGATTTCAAGCGATTTTGGAATCTGCTGCCAAGTACGGGATATCGGAGCAGAGCAAGGACTTTGAAGGCGGCTACAGATCTTCCATCTCGGGCGTGGCTCTGGCCTTTTTGTCTTCTTGTCTCACCGCTCCTTCGCCTCCGCCCTCTTCTCTTTCTTCTCTAAAGTAACCTCCCTTTGGTTGCTTCCACACGGTCCTCCCTTGCAATCGAGCCCCCTCTCCTGCCCAGTCTGGTGAGATCAGCTCATAAATATCACTGCACTTCCTGGGGAGCGTCTGGCACCGCTTGGTACCCCGCGTATTGGTTTCCTCCAAGCCGCAGCTCCGGCTCAGTGACCGACCGCCGGGAAGTAACACGCGCTGGGGGTTGCTGAGTCCTGACTTACGCCTTTGTTTGGAGAAATCGAGTGGGTGTGGAACCCAGTACAGCGGGGCCCAAAGTCGTGTTCAGCCGGAAAATCGAAGCTAATACCACGAAGTTGAACTTTCTGCGGCTCTGAAAAACATAATAACCAACGCTGGATTCCCGGAAGAGCAGAAGGAAAGCGCCTTCGGCTTGCTTCAACTTTGAAACATCTCCCCAGCTGAGACGTGAGCAGTTCTCCTAGATTTCTAAAGGGATGGGGATGAGCGATGGAGTGGGACAGCGGGCTGATGAAACTTGAATTTAAAAGTGTTAGTTTGGGCCATGCCGGGGTTGCTTGGGTGACGCTTTGCACGGGAGAAGCCTTCAAGAAACGCAGCATCTTGTCACTCAGCAAGGACCACGTGACAGCAGCCAGGTACCTTTGATTGTGGAACTGGATTCCAGGAATCCGAGATTTCTCTTGGGTAAAAGATGTCTGGGGAGCCGGGTGTAAGCGTTCTCAGATGGCGTCCTTAGCTCTGCCTATTTCAAAACAAAAATGAGGTTGTACTGGCAACGTAACTTGGCTGGGTGGCCACAATAGTGTGATCTCTTGCGGATGACTAGGCCAGATATTCTAGGAGCATTATGGTTCTGGGATAAGATGTAGAAAATAAGTTGATGGGCAACTTTTTCCTAATGCCTTCTTTGTTCTCCATATTTTTCTCAAGTGAGTTGAAAGGAGATCCTGGAAAGAAAAGTGGGAAAGGAGCCTGCCAGGACTATTTCTTTGTAAAAGGAGAAATTACCCCCACGTTGACTAAGTTATGATTCTTAAAATAAATGGTAACATGAATAATGCAGGCATTTCCTCTGTTAATGGGAGGGATTTTTTTTTTTTTTTTGGAAGCAGAACATTCTGCTTAGTTATGCCATTTTCAGTGCTTTAGAGGGAAATTATATTTCTAAGGAAAAGACTCCTAGTTGAATAGCTGACTAGATGGCTGGATCACTAGGGAGCCGCAACCATAAGGCAGGTAGCATGCTATTTTCCAGATTAAAGAAGTTAGTAATGGATTTATCTTGGAAAGCTATACAATAGAAATTGGCTGTACCACCATGAGTGAGGATGCACCAGCCTTCTTGCTGGGTGCAATGCCTTAGAATTTGTCCCCACAGGACGAAATGGACACTTTAGAAGTACAACTTTGCCCATGATGAAAGCCTTTAAGAAGATGCTTAAGTATGGAGATGTTCATCTAGCAAATACACTTAAAATTAAAATGATTTCCAAGAACTATGAAATTGGATAACTGTAGAAAAAGTCATCTGTATCATAAGAAATTGTGCCTAACTGCCCATTAACTTTTCCAAAAATTTAAAAAATTATTTCTCAGAGCTAAATATATATACATGTATCTTTAAGGGTTACTAGTGAGTAAATCCGATGATGATTCTTAATACCATTATTTTCTTGAAATGTAGGCTGATTTAGTTAAAGCCATTCATTAATTATATTTTCTTTTAGTGATAGTTTAAAAGAAATTGGGTGAATTTCTTCTAACCAAAGACAGCATTAGGGTTTGGAGCTTTGAGAGAAAACTACCATTTACCCAGAGCAAATTTTCTCTAGGAACCTAAATCATAAACCTTCTCCACTAATTGTTACTTAAGAATACTAATTAAATAAAACTGGCTCCACTAAACTGAGCTTTAAATGCACATTTGATGCTGAGGAAAACGTTAAAGAAAAAAGTCTAGTATGTGGGCAACTCCTTTTTCTTCTAAAGCTTGTTCTTATCTGTCTCCTATTCATTCTCTTCTCTCTGTCTCTGTCTCTCTGTCTCTCTCTGTCTCTCTCTCTTTCTCTCCCTCCTTTCCCATAAATGCCTTTCTTTCTCCTCATCGCACCCTTTTCAAAACCTGCTACCGTTTTTATGAGACTGTTCGGTGCAGCTGCTTTTAGAGCCCTCATCATTTTTCTCAGATGGAGTAAGATGGAGACAGTGCCTCGCTGGGCAAAATGAGCATCGACAACTCTGCATCCTATTCCTAGAGACAAGGCTTGGTCCTTTTTCTCCACTAAAAAAAGAAAAAGAAAGAAAAGAAAAAAAAGAAAGAAAAAGCTTCTAGTTAACGCCTTCCAAATCTCACCAAATTCAGGGGCTTTTCTTGTACGGCAAGATCACCCTTTTCTCTGTACCAATGCAGATATGCTGTGTGCTTCCTTTCTTTTGTTTCTGTCCCGATTTAGAAAGGAAGGTTGGTGGCGCTGAGGAGAGAAGAGGATGACCTGGTGCTGGAAGATTCCAAATCGCATCCGGTAGGTTTTCTTCCTAGACTGCCATGAGTCAGCCACAGACCGGGGGCGCTGCCCCTGCCACAGCCGCAGCTTCTGCCGCTGCGGCCGCAACTCAGGCTCGCCTGCACCCGGAGGGTAGCAGCAGAAAGCAGCAGCGAGCTCAATCACCCGCCAGGCCCAGGGACAATTCGGTCAGGCAGGCAACCGCGTCCAGCCGGTCCCCGGTGGGGGCCGGCACTAAACTCAACTCTGCTCAGCAGCAGCAGGGCAACAAGACCGCAAGCCGCGCAGCAACTCCCGCCAGCGCCCGGGGAGGCGGAGGCGGGGCGGAGAAGGCGGCGCCCTCGGCGCCTAAAGGCGCCGCGCCGGGAGCTGTCCACCCCGCAGCTGGTGCTGAAGCAGCCCCCGCGGCGACCCTGGCTGCTGTGGGCAGCAGAAGGCCCGGCCAACCGGAGGAACCACCCCGGGAGCTAGAGCCAGTGCCCTCGAAACTCGGGGAACCCCCTCCGCTCGGGGAAGGAGGAGTGGGGGGCGGGGAAGGGGGAGGAGCCGGCGGCGGCTCTGGGGAAAGGGAGGGGGGCGCTCCGCAGCCGCCGCCGCCCAGGGGCTGGCGAGGGAAAGGCGTGCGCACTCCGCAGAGGGGCGGCAGCGGCGGGGAGGGGGCCTCCGCTTCTCCATCCTCCTCCTCTGCGGGCAAAATCCTCGGCCCCGGCAGCAGAAATCCCGGAAGCGGCGTTGCGGGGGGCGGCAGCGGCGGCGGAGGGAGCTACTGGAAGGAGGGATGTCTGCAGTCTGAGCTCATCCAGTTCCACCTCAAGAAGGAGCGGGCGGCAGCGGCGGCGGCCGCCGCTCAGATGCACACTAAGAACGGCGGCGGCAGCGGTAGCAGCCGCAGCTCCCCGGTGGCCGGCGCCACTGCAGTTTGCGAGCCCTTTGCCGTCCCTTCCGCCTCAATGGCGGCGGCGGCGGAGGGCCCCCAGCAGAGCGCAGAGGGTAGCGCGAGCGGCGGGGGCATGCAGGCGGCGGCGCCCCCTTCATCGCAGCCGAACCCGCAGCAGCTCCAGGAACAGGAAGAAATGCAGGAGGAAATGGAGAAGCTGCGGGAGGAGAACGAGACGCTCAAGGTGAGCGGCGTGGAGGGAACGGTTGGGGGAGGGGTGGAGTGGGCCTAGGAGGGTTAGGGCGTGTCCTCGCGGGGGTGAGAGTCTTGCTAACCTGTTAGAAAGCCTTAAAGAGGGAGGGGAACCGGAAAGGAGGGAGGGGGTTCCTAGGCCTTTTCCAGACTTGAAACAGAACTGAGATCAATAGCGTTAGGTTTTAATTTAAATCCAAATCTAGGTCTTCGTTACTCAAATTTTCATGGTTTGTCCCACCTTTTCATGGAGAAAGCTTGAGTAAGAGAGCGAGAGAAGGCCTTAAGGCCTTAAAGGGCCCGTTTTTCTAGTTTTCTTCTCCTTCACTCAGCCCCCTGTCACTCCTGTCTCATGAGGTGAGGGGTGGGTGGGCTTGAAAGGCGGTAAAGCTGAGAATTTGGAGCTGGGATGGGGTGAGCACCGTGTCTGTCGGAGGGGGGGCGAGGCTAATTTTGACCCGCGGCCTGTCACCGCCTCAGAACGAGATCGATGAACTGAGAACCGAGATGGACGAGATGAGGGACACTTTCTTCGAGGAGGATGCTTGTCAGCTGCAGGAAATGCGCCACGAGTTGGAGAGAGCCAACAAAAACTGCCGGATCCTGCAGTACCGCCTCCGCAAAGCAGAGCGCAAAAGGCTCCGCTACGCTCAGACCGGGGAAATCGACGGGGAGCTGTTGCGCAGCCTGGAGCAGGACCTCAAGGTCTGCGGCGCGGGGTCTCGCGGACGCGCGGCAGGGGCAGTGGGTGGGGACTCTAGTCCAGGACGCTTTGCACTGAAAGGTCTTCAGTGGTGACTGGCAAAGAGCTTTGGGGACACGGAGTTTCGCAGCGCAGACCACGAAATGTCAGGGTCTCAGAAGGGGACCGACAGACAGGTGGGTACGAAGAGTAGAGAGACTGTGGAGGGCCTCGTTGAGAGCGAGTTCCGTGGGCTTTCTTGAGAGTTCCGGAGTCACTTCACGAGCTGTGGGAAGAGGGCACCTCCTTCGCGGGCAGAAACAAGGGCGTGGCAGGCACAGGCTGTGGCCTTGATCTGGCCTCCAGAATCTGTCTACCAAGGGAAGACCAGGTGCTTTCAGGCACTCAAGAG